>RXON01001287.1:0-109345 GCA_009667805.1 Leptobrachium leishanense | reverse complement strand
ATTGTCTGGAGAATCTCTGTATGTTATTACTGTGTGGTTTATTAGTGTGGTGTATTTTACAATGTATCCTTATTGTATGAATGTAGTTTCAAATGAAGAAAACTGTATGTATGTGTTTTTCCCCAGCCCAGCATGGGTCCCAAGGACAAAGGACCTCATGGCCCCAAGATGGAGGATGCAGCAAGCCAGCTGATTGGAGGCTTTTCCAAGACCTCATCTGCCTAATCCCCTGGACAATGGGGGAGCCTGAAAGGGACCTGATTGGCTCCTTTCCCAGCCTCCTGTTCCCTATCAGTGCTGGTTGTGTGGGTGGGGGAGTTGGTAATCTGTTTGTGTGAAGTTGTATAAATGATCCTGTTGAAACCCCTAAATAAAGCAATTCACCGGTTTAAGACATACAGCTCGTCTGGTGTTTTATTTCAGAGCAAATCACATTCACACTCAGCGGTCTTCCGAAACGCTACCTACCCCAGAAGAGGAACATCAAATCGACCCCAGACGGCACCACTTGCTTACAGCGGCCTCTAACAGCACCAAAGCCATTCCCAGCACCCAGGACCAGCGGATCAGGCTGCTCGGGACGCCGAGTGCTGAGCCACTCAGTAGCCGGGCTGATCCACAGCAGGGGCATCTGGAGAGCAGGACAGCAGACGGACGACCATCCCGTCACAATTCCTTTGCATGATATTCGTTGAATGTGCACCCTTTCCCAAACGGGACGGGGTCATCCCATAAAGGAGCCAACGCTGGGTCACTCCGGCTCTAGCCCACCTGAGTGGAATAGCGGCCCTTATTTGGCTGTGCCATGGCTTTCTGTATTCTAGGTTCTGCATGACCCTCCTGTGAAGCTGCACTGCGCAGGAAGAGATCTCCCCAATTTATTCACATGAAGGTGTTGGATACGCTTTCCTTTTAAGACCAGTGTTGCTTGTCCACATCTGTTCACAAAAGGTGGTGATTGGACAGGGAGGTGCGCCACATATTTCATGCTTTGTGTATGTGGGACAGGAGATATTGCAGCAGCATTGAGCGCTTTATAATAAAACACAGATTGTGTAAACGCCTTAGAACCAAGACAAAAAAATATAGCATTTCACGTTTCCCCGTCTTGTGTATTTTTACACATTGTATGTTTGGTGTCACCGTGCGCCAAGAATAACCAGACTGAGATTTTATACATAAACGCAGAGATTTCTAAAGGGTTCACATACTTTTTCTTGTAACTGTATAATCAGCTGAACCTGGAAAAAGCAAATCCCAATAATCCCGCTCTGAAGCTGATTTTGTTCACTTCAAGTTTATTCTCCGGTCATACACCTCTGCCCTCCACTTGGCCAAACAATCCTTCTCATCTCTTATATCTACGCTGTCCTCCAACCCTAAACGGCTCTGGTCCACCTTCAACACCCTCCTCTACCCACCTGCACCTCCCCCCTCAGCTGCCTTCAGCGCTCAAGAGCTGGCAGACTACTTCCTCAGTAAAACTCTACCTATCAGAAGCAACATCCCAACACAAGATAGTTATCTGCCACCTCCACTCCCACAGGTCCCTCTGCCACCCTCTGCCGCTTCCTCCCAGCCACTGAGGAGGAAGTCAATTCCTTATTGTCCTCCTCACATCTCACCACGTGCCCGCTCGACCCCATTCCCTCACATCTAATTCCTCCCCTCTCCTCCTCCCTCACCCCTGCTCTCACACACATCTTCAACCTATCTCTCTCCACTGGCTCCTTTCCATCCGCCTTCAAACACGCGCTAGTTACCCCTTTACTAAAGAAACCATCCCTCGATCCCAACTCTCCATCCAACTACCGTCCTGTATCCCTGCTTCCCTTCACATCAAAGCGCTTAGAAAAACTAGTCTTCAACCGCCTCTCCCTCTTCCTGTCCTCCAATTCCCTACTTGACCCCCTGCAATCTGGCTTCCGTCCCCTACACTCAACTGAAACTGCCCTCACCAAAGTCACCAACGACCTCCTAACTGCTAAAAAAACACGGCCACTATTCTATTCTCATCCTGCTTGACCTCTCGGCTGCTTTTGACACTGTTGACCACCCCCTCCTTCTACAGACCCTCAACTCTCTGGGTCTCGGTGACACTGCACTCGCTTGGGTCGAATCCTATTTATCCAACAGGTCCTTCTGTGTGTCCTTTGCTGGTAACTCCTCCTCCTCATTGCCTCTATCTGTTGTTGTACCTCAAGGCTCTGTCCTTGGTCCTCTGCTCTTTTCCATCTACACCTCCTCCCTGGGCAAAATCATCAACAGCTTTGGCTTCAATTACCACCTCTACGCTGATGACACTCAGATCTACCTCTCTACCCCTGATCTCTCTCCCCCTGTCCTTTCAAAAGTCAGTGACTGTTTATCTGGCATCTCCTCCTGGATGGCCTCCCACCACCTAAAGATCAACATGTCGAAGACTGAACTCCTACTTATTCCTCCCTCCAATGCCTCCCACCTCCTGACTTCTCTATCACGGTGGAGGGTATCACCATCTCCCCATCAAACCAAGTTCGCTGTCTTGGAGTTACACTTGACTCTGCTCTTTCCTTCATCCCCCACATCAAGTCTCTTTCCTCCTCCTGCCGATACCAACTGCGTAATATTTCCAGAATTCGGCCATTTCTTACCGCTGTCACCACAAAACAACTCATACACGCCCTGGTAATCTCCCGACTCGACTATTGCAATAATCTCTTATCTGGCCTCCCTCTGTCCCGCCTCTCCCCCCTACAATCCATCCTGAACGCCTCCGCCAGGCTAATTCACCTCACCCACGCTCTGTCTCTGCCGCTCCCCTCTGCGAGTCCCTTCACTGGCTCCCCATCCACTGCAGAATTAAGTTCAAAATCCTTATCCTTACCTACAAAACCCTCACTAACTCAGCTCCCCACTACCTGTCCTCACTAATCACCAAATACACCCCAGCCCGCTCCCTAAGGTCAAACAGTGACCTGCGCCTAGCTTCTCCCCGCATCACCTCTTCCCATGATAGACTGCAGGATTTCTCACGCGCAGCCCCCACTCTCTGGAACGCTCTCCCTCGTACTGTCAGACTTTCCCCTAACTTCTCTTCCTTCAAACGCTCCCTTAAAACATTCCTATTTAGGGAAGCCTACCACCCAACTCACTGACGCAACCATCAATCACTCTCACCTTACAGTCCTCTCCTCCTGTTTCCACCCCCAACCCTCCCAGATTGTGAGTTCCTACGGGAATAGGGCCCTCATCTCCTCCTGTACTGTTTGTCAAATGTTGTTCAATGTATTGTAACCCTGTCTATACTGTGCTTATTGTACAGCGCTGCGGAATATGCTGGCGCTTTATAAATAAAGAATAATAATAATAATAATAATAATCCGGGCCGTTTCACACTGACCCAGCCCGTCCCTACAACGGTCACCTGCGCATACACGGCTTAGGCCCAGGGCAGACGAACGCAGTCATCACGTCCGTGTCGCCGCACAGTTTAACGTCCGTCGTAGCATTGATTTGTGATCAATAGAGACCAAGACACAAAGTACATGCACATCGAAGTACATGCACACCACGCAGGTGGCAACGGACACCATTTAAGCCTCGATGTAAAAGCACTACGACGGAAGCCCAGAGTGCGCCACGTAGCGGCCTGTGTGCGTTATGCTGCGACGTCCATCACGTTGACGCGCAGAGGTTTTTTTGCTCTGGCTGACTGGACCTGTATTTTACTTAGAATTCATCGTTTCTCATTTCACTTTTTTTTTTCTACATTCATCAAAAAAACAGACCATGTGGTGTCTACAGTGTCTTCCGTCAGTACGTCCGTCCGTCCGTCCGTTATGCAGCACGCACGGTGCGCTCTGACTGCGTTCGTCTGACATTAGCCTGATCTGGAGCCGCTCACCTTCCCTATGGCCTCAGTGTGGTGCTGCGTGCAGATCTGCAGCCGGCTCACCCAGTGCTGGCGCTCCTTGGCATCCGAGGCTGCAAGTGGAGAAACGAGGCACAGATTAAACCCAACCACCGGCCTGGCCTTCACCACGACACCGGCCTCTGTATAACCCACTGCTGCAAGAGGAGGAAACTACACGCCGCTTCCACAGCAACTGCACCACTGCTATATATCACCCTCCATTATACAGAGAGGCCCCAAACACTGCGTATAGAATGAACAGCACTACAGCTATATATCACCCTCCATTATAGAGAGAGGCCCCAAACACTGAACAGCACCACTGCTATATATCACCCTCCATTATACAGAGAGGCCCCAAACACTGTGTATAGAATGAACAGCACCACAGCTATATAGCACCCTCCATTATACAGAGAGGCCCCAAACACTGCATATAGAATGAACAGCACCACAGCTATATAGCACCCTCCATTATACAGAGAGGCCCCAACACTGAACAGCACCACTGCTATATATCACCCTCCATTATACAGAGAGGCCCCAAACACTGCGTATAGAATGAACAGCACTACAGCTATATATCACCCTCCATTATACAGAGAGGCCCCAAACACTGTGTATAGAATGAACAGCACCACTGCTATATATCACCCTCCATTATACAGAGAGGCCCCAAACACTGTGTATAGAATGAACAGCACCACAGCTATATAGCACCCTCCATTATACAGAGAGGCCCCAAACACTGCATATAGAATGAACAGCACCACAGCTATATATCACCCTCCATTATACAGAGAGGCCCCAAACACTGTGTATAGAATGAACAGCACCACTGCTATATATCACCCTCCATTATACAGAGAGGCCCCAAACACTGCGTATAGAATGAACAGCACCACAGCTATATATCACCCTCCATTATACAGAGAGGCCCCAAACACTGAACAGCACCACAGCTATATATCACCCTCCATTATACAGAGAGGCCCCAAACACTGCATATAGAATGAACAGCACCACAGCTATATATCACCCTCCATTATACAGAGAGGCCCCAAACACTGCATATAGAATGAACAGCACCACAGCTATATATCACCCTCCATTATACAGAGAGGCCCCAAACTCCAGGTACAGATAATGAATTCACCCTTGTTTTAATTTCTGTCTCAAATCTTTTTATTGCTGCAAAAGACTCTACCACCCCTGCAGGACGGCCATGCCGTGCATCCACTGTACTGGTCCCCAACCTCTCTGCTGGGAAGCGTTTCCACACAGTCTATTGAATAAAATCTCATTTGTTTTACCCTCATCCACTGTATTCCCGTCTCCCCCGCCCGATACTGGCCACCATTCCCTGGATTTTTACCTCGGAGCTTGTAGAGGTCCCCACTGGCGGCATTCACTGTGAAGGTGTGCGAGTCCTCGTCGCTGGGTGAGATCACGGCTCCCGCCAGCTGCACTGTGCCCCGCGGCTTCTGATTCTTCGACTGCTCGTTAACAAAGTATTCCAGCAGCCCGGCGTCGTTATTCAGCACAAAAAACCTGCCGAAACCAAGGACCCTGCTCAGTGTGACCCCCCCCGGCTTTCACAGGACCCCAGGGACACACCGAGAGCGTCAGATCTCCACCAGGGAAAACATGGCACCTGTGAGACTACTACCTCCCCAAGGGCAAAAATTGCAGAACCCAGTGACACATGGCGCCTGTGTGACCCCCATCGGGGCTCCAATAATCGCAGGGCATGGGGAAAACACCACCCAGGGAAACATAGCACCTGTGTGACTGCCCCCACCGCCCCGCAACCCCAGTGGCTCCAATAATCACATCTCCCCCCCCCCCCCCTGTAATAATCTGGGGACTGAGGAAGTATCGATCCCGCACTCAGGAAAGAACAGAAACATACCGGAACTGCCAGCCGGTCACCAGGTTGGTGTACTTCATCAGGTAACCGCAGATATTCTCCATGTGGTCACTGCACGGAAACAGAATTCATATGAATATACACAGGGCGACAATCCGTACACGAACAGCAACAACAATACACCCCATGGACACACAGCATGCGCAGACAGTAAAGCCCTGTCACACAGTCATGATGCCGGTGCCAGCGCAGCACATTATCCAATATGGTCACCGCCCTGACCACCCCCCCCACACACACACATTCTGGGGATCTGGTTGCACCACACGGCCAAAACCAGCATGAAATCTCATGTCCGGGTGTCCAGACCGAGATCTTCCCACAGGGAGTATCTCCATCCTGCGCGACATAACGTGCGTCCAGCGCGACACACACTGTATTTACAAAGTGTTTTCCCAGGACGGACACATTGAGATTCTCTGGTTTCAGTTTGTTCTGGATTCAATAACATTGAATTATTCCAGAAACACAAAGTAATAAAATACAAGATATTAAAAACACAAATATACAGATTAACCCAGAAAATAAATATGTGCAAATATAGTCACTATGTTACATGTTTACAGGTGCATTCTGTATATAGTCACTGTGTTACATGTTTACAGGTGCATTCTGTATATAGTCACTGTGTTACATGTTTACAGGCGCATTCTGTATATAGTCACTGTGTTACATGTTTACAGGCGCATTCTGTATATAGTCACTGTGTTACATGTTTACAGGTGCATTCTGTATATAGTCACTATGTTACATGTTTACAGGTGCATTCTGTATATAGTCACTGTTACATCTTTACAGGTGCATTCTGTATATAGTCACTATGTTACATGTTTACAGGTGCATTCTGTATATAGTCACTATGTTACATGTTTACAGGTGCATTCTGTATATAGTCACTGTGTTACATGTTTACAGGCGCATTCTGTATATAGTCACTATGTTACATGTTTACAGGTGCATTCTGTATATAGTCACTAGGTTACATGTTTACAGGTGCATTCTGTATATAGTCACCGTGTTACATGTTTACAGGCGCATTCTGTATATAGTCACCATGTTACATGTTTACAGGTGCATTCTGTATATAGTCACCGTGTTACATGTTTACAGGTGCATTCTGTATATAGTCACTATGTTACATGTTTACAGGCACATTCTGTATATAGTCACCGTGTTACATGTTTACAGGCGCATTCTGTATATAGTCACTATGTTACATGTTTACAGGCACATTCTGTATATAGTCACCGTGTTACATGTTTACAGGCGCATTCTGTATATAGTCACTATGTTACATGTTTACAGGCACATTCTGTATATAGTCACTGTGTTACATGTTTACAGGCACATTCTGTATATAGTCACTGTGTTACATGTTTACAGGCACATTCTGTATATAGTCACTGTGTTACATGTTTACAGGTGCATTCTGTATATAGTCACTGTGTTACATGTTTACAGGCGCATTCTGTATATAGTCACTATGTTACATGTTTACAGGTGCATTCTGCATATAGTCACCGTGTTACATGTTTACAGGCGCATTCTGTATATAGTCACTATGTTACATGTTTACAGGCACATTCTGTATATAGTCACTGTGTTACATGTTTACAGGCACATTCTGTATATAGTCACTGTGTTACATGTTTACAGGCACATTCTGTATATAGTCACTGTGTTACATGTTTACAGGCGCATTCTGTATATAGTCACTATGTTACATGTTTACAGGTGCATTCTGTATATAGTCACTGTGTTACATGTTTACAGGCACATTCTGTATATAGTCACTGTGTTACATGTTTACAGGTGCATTCTGTATATAGTCACTGTGTTACATGTTTACAGGTGCATTCTGTATATAGTCACTGTGTTACATGTTTACAGGCACATTCTGTATATAGTCACTGTGTTACATGTTTACAGGTACATTCTGTATATAGTCACTGTGTTACATGTTTACAGGCGCATTCTGTATATAGTCACTATGTTACATGTTTACAGGCACATTCTGTATATAGTCACCGTGTTACATGTTTACAGGTACATTCTGTATATAGTCACCGTGTTACATGTTTACAGGTGCATTCTGTATATAGTCACTATGTTACATGTTTACAGGCACATTCTGTATATAGTCACTGTGTTACATGTTTACAGGTGCATTCTGTATATAGTCACTGTGTTACATGTTTACAGGTGCATTCTGTATATAGTCACTGTGTTACAGGTTTACAGGCGCATTCTGTATATAGTCACTGTGTTACAGGTTTACAGGCGCATTCTGTATATAGTCACTGTGTTACATGTTTACAGGTGCATTCTGTATATAGTCACTGTGTTACATGTTTACAGGTGCATTCTGTATATAGTCACTGTGTTACATGTTTACAGGTGCATTCTGTATATAGTCACTGTGTTACATGTTTACAGGTGCATTCTGTATTGAGGTATGTTAATAGGGAACTCTTAAGTGACTTTAGACTGGGGGAAGATTTGACGGTGTCTGGGAGGTTATTCCACAATTGCGGTGCTCTGTAGGAAAATGAGGATCGAGCCACTTTTTGTATTGTGGTATTGCAAGTAAGGTGCTGGTCCTGGATCGGAGGTTATAGGATGAGGGAACTGCTGGGGGAAGCAGTCTATTCAGGTAGGGTGGCAGCTTCCCAGAAAAGCTCTTAAACACCAGGCTGGAAAGGTGAAGGGTGCGTCTAGATTCCAGCGACGGCCAGTTTAGCTCTTTTAACATGTCACAATGGTGTGTCATGTAGTTACATTGTAGCACAAAGCGACAGAATGAGTTATACAATGTAGTAAGTTTATGAAGATGTGTTTTCAGGGCAGCTGCATACACTACATCTCCGTATTCAATAGCCTGCATAAACATTTGCTGTACAATCTGCTTTGTTACCGCGGGGCTCAGGCAGGATTTGTTTCTGTACAGGGCACCTAGTTTGGGGTAAAGTTTAGAGATGAGAGTTTATCAATGTCGCCTTTATGGATTTCACAGGAGCAGGTCCCGCGCGGGTGGTGGCTCTGAATAGCAAGTGGGCGCACGGTTCCTCACATACTGCGCTTGGGTTTCTGTATATGGATTTCCAGCGGAACCGATTCTCTAATGACAGTGTAAGGGTCTGTGCGCGGCCGGGGCCACAGTGCAGACACACAGATTTGGACACGTGTGTTCCGACAAACAGAAGGCGGCCTCCGATTTCCACATGGGGAAGTGAAAGTGTCTGGGTGGTCATGTGATCTGCTCCCACTGTGAGGGAGGAAGTCACATGATTCAGGGATTTACCAGACATGACACAGAGCCTTGAACAAAGCAGAACGAACACACACACATTCTGGGATTGCAGACATTTGCGTGCTGTGCCAGACCGTTCCATGTCAGCCTCACATTAAGGAGGGGGGAGAGGGGGTGCATCCACTCACATTAAAAGGAGCAAAAAGACCTGCTCCAGCGCTGACGCCACACCACACGCTCACCCCCAGCAGCGCTGACGCCACATCCCACGCTCACCCCCAGCAGCGCTGACGCCACATCACACGCTCACCCCCAGCAGCGCTGACGCCACATCCCACGCTCACCCCCAGCAGCGCTGACGCCACATCCCACGCTCACCCCCAGCAGCGCTGACGCCACATCCCACGCTCACCCCCAGCAGCGCTGACGCCACATCCCACGCTCCCCAGCAGCGCTGACGCCACATCCCACGCTCACCCCCAGCAGCGCTGACGCCACATCCCACGCTCACCCCCAGCAGCGCTGACGCCACATCCCACGCTCACCCCCAGCAGCGCTGACGCCACATCCCACGCTCACCCCCAGCAGCGCTGACGCCACATCCCACGCTCACCCCCAGCAGCGCTGACGCCACATCCCACGCTCACCCCCAGCAGCGCTGACGCCACATCCCACGCTCACCCCAGCAGCGCTGACGCCACATCCCACGCTCACCCCCAGCAGCGCTGACGCCACATCCCACGCTCACCCCCAGCAGCGCTGACGCCACATCACACGCTCACCCCCAGCAGCGCTGACGCCACATCACACGCTCACCCCCAGCAGCGCTGACGCCACATCACACGCTCACCCCCAGCAGCGCTGACGCCACATCCCACGCTCACCCCCAGCAGCGCTGACGCCACAGCACACGCTCACCCCCAGCAGCGCTGACGCCACACCACACGCTCACCCCCAGCAGCGCTGACGCCGCATCACACGCTCACCCCCAGCAGCGCTGACGCCACATCACACGCTCACCCCCAGCAGCGCCGACGCCACATCACACGCTCACCCCCAGCAGCGCTGACGCCACGTCACATGCTCACCCCCAGCAGCGCCGACGCCACATCACACGCTCACCCCCAGCAGCGCTGACGCCACATCACACGCTCACCCCCAGCAGCGCTGACGCCATGTTACACATTCGCCCCCCAGCAGCGCTGCCATGTTACACACCTCGCACACATTCACCCCCAGCCACATTACACATCTTTCAAACTCACCCTCAGCAGCTCTGACATCACATTACACACCTTGCACACTCACACCCAGCTGCGCTGCAGCCACGTTACACACTCGCCCCCAGTTGCACAGCACAAAGATAATGTGGACTCTCTGCCTGCTCTGAGCCTGATCCGCACAGCTTCCATAACATTAATCTTCCCTCCTGTGTCACAGCGAGGCAGCACCACGTCTACCTGCACCTACCTGTACTGCCAGGGTTTGGTGATCGCCGTCCTGCCGGCCACCAGCTGGCTGTGTGGACTGGGGGTTATGTCCAGTTTGCCTTCACTGTCAGAGACCCTCATGGTCGGCACATCCCCCTGCATGATGACCCTCACCCCGTAAGGGTCACCCACAGGAAAATCGCTGGGATGGGGGAACACACTAATTTGGGGGTCCTACAAACACCTGAGATGCGTGTACATCACATGTGCATAAAACAGGCTGCCCCTCCCCCTACTACCATGGACACACGGGTCACATCAATACAGGCACAATACACAGGACAATGCGGGTCTATATGTAGAACAGCAGAGGCCACACTATGCAGGGGGTGGGCAGGCTGCCAACACTATGCAGGGGGGGGTGGGCAGGCTGACACTCTTTGCAGGGGGGGGGGGGGGCTGCCACACTATGCAGGGGGGGGTGGGTGGGCAGGCTGACACTCTTTGCAGGGGGGGGGTGGGCTGCCAACACTATGCAGGGGGGGGGGGCAGGCTGTCACACTATGCAGGGGGGGGTGGGTGGGCAGGCTGACACACTATGCAGGGGGGGTGGTGGGCAGGCTGACACTCTTTGCAGGGGGGGGTGGGCTGCCAACACTATGTAGGGGGGGTGGCAGGCTGACACACTATGCAGGGGGGGGGGTGGGCAGGCTGACACACTATGCAGGGGGGGGGTGGGCTGCCAACACTATGCAGGGGGGGGCAGGCTGTCACACTATGCAGGGGGGGGTGGGTGGGCAGGCTGACACACTATGCAGGGGGGGGTGGGTGGGCAGGCTGACACTCTTTGCAGGGGGGGTGGGCTGCCAACACTATGCAGGGGGGGGGGTGGGCAGGCTGACACACTATGCAGGGGGGGGGGGTGGGCAGGCTGTCACACTATGCAGGGGGGGGGGTGGGCAGGCTGACACTCTTTCTTTGCAGGGGGGGGGGTGGCTGCCACAACTATGCAGGGGGGGGCAGGCTGTCACACTATGCAGGGGGGGGTGGGTGGGCAGGCTGACACACTATGCAGGGGGGTGGGTGGGCAGGCTGACACTCTTTGCAGGGGGGGGTGGGCTGCCAACACTATGTAGGGGGGGTGGGCAGGCTGACACACTATGCAGGGGGGGGGGGTGGGCAGGCTGACACACTATGCAGGGGGGGGGTGGGCTGCCAACACTATGCAGGGGGGGGGCAGGCTGTCACACTATGCAGGGGGGGGTGGGTGGGCAGGCTGACACACTATGCAGGGGGGGTGGGTGGGCAGGCTGACACTCTTTGCAGGGGGGGGTGGGCTGCCACACCTATGCAGGGGGGGGGGTGGGCAGGCTGACACACTATGCAGGGGGGGGGTGGGCAGGCTGTCACACTATGCAGGGGGGGGTGGGTGGCAGGCTGACACTCTTTGCAGGGGGGGGTGGGCTGCCAACACTATGCAGGGGGGGGGTGGGCAGGCTGACACACTATGCAGGGGGGGTGGGCAGGCTGCCACACTATGCAGAGGGGTGGGCAGGCTGTCACTGTATGCAGAGGGGGGTGGGCAGGCTGTCACTGTACGCAGAGGGGGGTGGGGAAGCTCTTGTATAGGGAGATAGGATCATTGTGTGTGTCGGGGTGATGCTCTGCGAGTCTCCATCTCTCTTTGTGTGATGGGGAATCTGTCTCTGTCGGCTCTATTGTTCTCTCCCGTTGTTGTGAGTTCCCGTTGAGTCCATTCCAGCCTCCGCCCCCGCAGCCGCCCGTTCAGAGGATCTTACCCGGGAGCGCGTCACTTCCGGGTCGCATACATGACGTTCGGCACGGCCACCGCCATCTTGGTGTAGGGAGCAGCAGCTAGTGGGAGGGCTCGGTCTCTATGTCTGGCGGCTCCTCCCACAGGCAGTACCATAACTAACAGGGGGAGGGGGAGAAGGAAGTGTGTGTGTGATTGGCATGTACAGGGTGTTTCCATGACGTCACTTAATTTATATAGGTAATCTCTTATTTTAGCTTCTTTAATTGCAGCCACTGCTGAACACCAAGATACAGATGTCTATAAACATAATGTTGCAAGTTGAAGTAATTGCACAGACAGCTTGAAAAAAAAGCTACTGTTAGACTTTCCCAGCATGGCTCAGATTACATCCACCTCTATGAAGTATTTTAGCGTATTTAATTATTGTCGGTATTTTAGACTTATATTAGGAAGCCTAGACACACCGAGAGGGTCTCATATACCTTATAGGGGGACATGGGAACACTGGGCTGAATTCTGCCTGGGTGGAGACACTATAGACCCAACAAAGATTACCATCCACCTCTATGCACGGCCGGATTTGCACCTCAGGAGCCTGTAGGCACAGAAATGTGGAGCGCCCCTACCCCCCCCCCCCAACAAACAAATAGAAACATGCCGCCAAAATTACTATTTACATTTTTGTTTTGAGGCTAAGAAAACAAAAAATAATTAAAAAATGAAAAACAGTTTTTCTCCGTGCTCAAATCAAAAGAAGAGGCAGAATCTGTTGCCTTTTGTTGAATTAGTTACAGTTACAAGTATTTATAAAGAGCCAACAAATTCCTTAGTGCTGTACAATAGGAGAAACAGAATAACAAATATACATATATGTTACAGACACGGAACAGAAGGAGAGGGGACCCTGCCCCAGAGCTTACAATCTAAGAGGAAAGGGGACCCTGCCCCAGAGCTTACAATCTAAGAGGAGAGGGGACCCTGCCCCAGAGCTTACAATCTAAGAGGAGAGGGGACCCTGCCCAGAGCTTACAATCTAAGAGGAGAGGGGACCCTGCTCCAGAGCTTACAATCTAAGAGGAGAGGGGACCCTGCCCCAGAGCTTACAATCTAAGAGGAGAGGGGACCCTGCCCCAGAGCTTACAATCTAAGAGGAGAGGGGACCCTGCCCCAGAGCTTACAATCTAAGAGGAGAGGGGACCCTGCCCCAGAGCTTACAATCTAAGAGGAGAGGGGACCCTACTCCAGATCTTACAATCTAAGAGGAGAGGGGACCCTGCTCCAGAGCTTACAATCTAAGAGGAGAGGGGACCCTGCCCCAGAGCTTACAATCTAAGAGGAGAGGGACCCTGCCCCAGAGCTTACAATCTAAGAGGAGAGGGGACCCTGCTCCAGAGTTTACAATCTAAGAGGAGAGGGGACCCTGCCCCAGAGCTTACAATCTAAGAGGAGAGGGGACCCTGCCCCAGAGCTTACAATCTAAGAGGAGAGGGGACCCTGCTCCAGAGCTTACAATCTAAGAGGAGAGGGGACCCTGCCCCAGAGTTTACAATCTAAGAGGAGAGGGGACCCTGCCCCAGAGTTTACAATCTAAGAGGAGAGGGGACCCTGCTCCAGAGTTTACAATCTAAGAGGAGAGGGGACCCTGCCCCAGAGCTTACAATCTAAGAGGAGAGGGGACCCTGCCCCAGAGTTTACAATCTAAGAGGAGAGGGGACCCTGCTCCAGAGTTTACAATCTAAGAGGAGAGGGGACCCTGCCCCAGAGTTTACAATCTAAGAGGAGAGGGGACCCTGCCCAGAGCTTACAATCTAAGAGGAGAGGGGACCCTGCTCCAGAGCTTACAATCTAAGAGGAGAGGGGACCCTGCTCCAGAGCTTACAATCTAAGAGGAGAGGGGACCCTGCCCCAGGGCTTACAATCTAAGAGGAGAGGGGACCCTGCCCCAGAGCTTACAATCTAAGAGGAGAGGGGACCCTGCTCCAGAGCTTACAATCTAAGAGGAGAGGGGACCCTGCTCCAGAGCTTACAATCTAAGAGGAGAGGGGACCCTGCCCCAGAGCTTACAATCTAAGAGGAGAGGGGACCCTGCTCCAGAGCTTACAATCTAAGAGGAGAGGGGACCCTGCTCCAGAGCTTACAATCTAAGAGGAAAGGGGACCCTGCCCCAGAGCTTACAATCTAAGAGGAGAGGGGACCCTGCCCCAGAGTTTACAATCTAAGAGGAGAGGGGACCCTGCCCCAGAGCTTACAATCTAAGAGGAGAGAGGACCCTGCCCCAGAGCTTACAATCTAAGAGGAGATGGGACCCTGCTCCAGAGCTTACAATCTAAGAGGAGAGGGGACCCTGCCCAGAGCTTACAATCTAAGAGGAGAGGAGACCCTGCCCAGAGCTTACAATCTAAGAGGAGAGGGGACCCTGCTCCAGAGCTTACAATCTAAGAGGAGAGGGGACCCTGCTCCAGAGCTTACAATCTAAGAGGAGAGGGGACCCTGCCCCAGAGCTTACAATCTAAGAGGAGAGGAGACCCTGCTCCAGAGCTTACAATCTAAGAGGAGAGGGGACCCTGCTCCAGAGCTTACAATCTAAGAGGAGAGGGGACCCTGCTCCAGAGCTTACAATCTAAGAGGAGAGGGGACCCTGCCCCAGAGTTTACAATCTAAGAGGAGAGGGGACCCTGCCCCAGAGTTTACAATCTAAGAGGAGAGGGACCCTGCTCCAGAGCTTACAATCTAAGAGGAGAGGGGACCCTGCCCCAGAGTTTACAATCTAAGAGGAGAGGGGACCCTGCCCCAGAGCTTACAATCTAAGAGGAGAGGGGACCCTGCTCCAGAGCTTACAATCTAAGAGGAGAGGGGACCCTGCCCCAGAGTTTACAATCTAAGAGAAGGGACCCTGCCTCAGAGTTTACAATCTAAGAGGAGAGGGGACCCTGCTCCAGAGCTTACAATCTAAGAGGAGAGGGACCCTGCCCCAGAGTTTACAATCTAAGAGGAGAGGGGACCCTGCTCCAGAGCTTACAATCTAAGAGGAGAGGGGACCCTGCCCCAGAGCTTACAATCTAAGAGGAGAGGGGACCCTGCCCCAGAGCTTACAATCTAAGAGGAGAGGGGACCCTGCCCAGAGCTTACAATCTAAGAGGAGAGGGGACCCTGCCCCAGAGCTTACAATCTAAGAGGAGAGGGGACCCTGCTCCAGAGCTTACAATCTAAGAGAAGAGGGGACCCTGCCCCAGAGCTTACAATCTAAGAGGAGAGGGGACCCTGCCCCAGAGTTTACAATCTAAGAGGAGAGGGGACCCTGCTCCAGAGCTTACAATCTAAGAGAAGAGGGGACCCTGCTCCAGAGCTTACAATCTAAGAGAAGAGGGGACCCTGCTCCAGAGCTTACAATCTAAGAGGAGAGGGGATCCTGCCCCAGAGCTTACAATCTAAGAGGAGAGGGGACCCTGCCCCAGAGTTTACAATCTAAGAGGAGAGGAGACCCCCAGAGCTTACAATCTAAGAGGAGAGGGGTGACACATTAAGTGAGGGCGAATAGGGTATTTGAACTAGCGTGTTGCATGAGGACTGAATGGGAAGATGGAGCAAGAAATGTGCAGTGGGGGATCATGGAGTGAGCCGATAGGCTTCTCTATAGTAATGCGTTTTCAGAGACTTCTTGAAGGACTGGAGAACGGGGCAAGTCTGCCATTGTGGTGGAGGGAGCAGTGGCGTCACTAGGGTTGGTGTCACCAGGGGCGGATCCAGACACAGTTTGGGGGGGGGGGCATTCTACCAGTTTTGGCTAAGAGCTGGTGTTGGGTTCGCAGTGACAGTGTGACATCCAGGGCCCCAGGTGGCGATCGGGGGGACCCCGGACGCATGGTGCCGCCGAGTGCCAGGAGCTCCAGCGGCACCCGGCGCAGCTGTGGCTGATCAGGGGGCAGGGCACGGCGTGATGACGCAGAGCCGCCGGGATCCTTAAATCAGGAGCGCGCATGTACGCCTTGCCTTGCCGTGGAGTTTCATTCCCGCATCGCTGCTTTACTGAAATATTGTGTATACTCGTTACTGACCCTGCTTTGTTTTGAGGACCCGATCTGTTGCAGACTTTGCCTATACGACTATTCTGTTTCTCTGTGCCCCTGTCCGGTGTATCTGCTGCTGGTGTGTGCTATTGATCCTGCCACTTATAGTAGCGCAGTACAAGTGTCTAAACGTTGCTGACCAGATTTGTTATCACAATTGTTCGCTCTGTACCCCTGTCTGTTGTGTCTGCCATCAGGTGTTATTCTGGTGCGGTTCCATCCAGCCATGTACTGTAGCTCAGTACAAACTTATATAGAACTCGGTCTGTGGTGTATATTGCTGGTGCTGTCTCTCTGGCCTTTGTGGCTGCTAGAGGTTAGGGTTTAGCGGTCCCGACCATCCTAAGGATCGGAGGTTTAGAGGTCTGTCACCAGGGATCCTACCAGGTCTGTCCTGGGGAACGTTACAGACAGGCAGAGACGTGCCTAATCGCAAGCTGTGCTCGTTACACTCACTATTCCCAGAACATTGCACAGGGTCTGTCCTCATGTGGTTCATGAGCCCTGCGAACCCTTTCCATGTGAGGGGCAAAGGGTACCCCACCTCCCAGCACATACCCTTTGCAGCTATGCAGTGTAGGGTTACCCAGTGCACCCTTTCCATGCTGCCAAAACACGTGGCACCCCATCTGCACAGCCCTGCAAACCCTTTCCATTCCATGGGCCCAGGGTACCCCCCCTCCAAGCTCACATATGGATATATTTGCCCCCAGCTCACCTCTCCTCTGCCATCTGGTCTGCTCTGCCAGGCCCCTCCGAGTCATTGCCGGCGGTCGCGTGCTTTTCCTCCTACGAGCGCCCGCCAGCATAAAGCTCTGCCGCTCGCTTGGGATCTGTCAACCAGCCAGCCGTGATCTTGCGAGTTCGGCGAGTTCACGTGAACCCCGCAATGGCTGTTGGATCCCAGGCGAGTGGCAGAGCTTCCTGGTAGCGGCCGCTTGTAGGAGGATAGTAACGTGAGGGCTGGCAATATTTTTGCGGGGGGGGGTGCAATTGCCTCGTTGCCCCCCCTGGATCCGCTCCTGGGTGTCACCCGGTGCGGTAACTCGTGGTATCACCCCCCCCCCGAGTTTTACGGTTTCTTTTTTTAACTACTCTTACTCATAACTCAGTACTCCCATATAACACTGAATGCTCATACACACAGCGCACATTACTCTGAGTTTTATTGCTGTGGAGCTCTGATATGCTCATACACACTGCACATTACTGTGAGATTTATTGCTGTGGAGCTCCGTGATACACTCATACACACTGCACATTACTGTGAGATTTATTGCTGTGGAGCTCCGTGATACACTCATACACACCGCACATTACAGTGAGTTTTATTGCTGTGGTTGTGACGGGATGGAAGTCCGCCTGCGGTCCTGCTCCAATCCGACCCCCTCTTGATGGCGCAGGCCCGACTACCGAGTGTCACGGCACTCGGCGTCTCGAGCGGCCTGAAATGACCCTGGCGTTACTTGGCGAGATGGTGCTGCCGAATTAAGTTGACCCGTTCTGCGTAGTGGGGAGATAGGAGACCGCGGAGTGTCTCCTGCACTGTGATTTTAGCGATGAAATGACGACACCAAACGGGGCTGTATGCTTCAAGTCAAACGCAGTTGAACTGACTTTTTACTCAAATGGGACACGCATTTAAACATCTCACACACAAAGGAGACATGCCCAGGCTTGAATGGGAACTCAATTTGCATACAATGGCATGCTTGCATCATCAGATTACACACACACACACAGAGCTAATGTACACAGAAATTAGCATACAATTGAATTTCAACACAGCCTTTCACTCCTAGCAACCAAGGGGAAATATAATACCTTTAAATGCATCACACAATTACACATCTGAATCCACACTCATACAATACAGGATACATGGTAATACATCACACAATAAAACCACATCTAGAAAAGGTATAACTGTTCATTTCAACACGCAAAACCGAAAGAGTCTCAAATAAAGAAAAAGGTCTTTGAAATGTCCCAGGCTGTTAGTTCTGGGGCTCGCTGGTCAGAGCCCCTATGTCCGTTCCATGACATTCCTCCCCCCTTCAAACGAGTCCGACGGACCCGGTTGGACCCACACGGGTCAAATAGGGGAAGTCGGGGAGCTTGGATCTCCGGGTTCCCGGGCCGATTGCCGGATAGACCGTCGGCATTCCCGTTCTGTGGCCCGGCCGGTATTGGATAGAAAAGTTAAAAGGTTGGAGGGCCAGGCTCCACCGCAACAGGCGGCCGTTCTCCCCCGCCACCCGGTTGAGCCACACCAGGGGTTGTGATCCGTCATTACGGTGAAGGACCGCCCGTACACATACGGCTGGAACTTTCGCAGGGCCCAAACCAAGGCCAGACATTCTTTCTCGACCGCTGCGTATCCCACCTCCCGGGTAGGAGTTTGCGGCTGATGTAAGCCACCGGATGATCCCCCCCGTCGTCCCCCACTTGGCTTAGTACGGCTCCCAGTCCGAACATCGATGCGTCTGTATGGACAATAAAGCGTTTGTTATAATTGGGAGCTGCCAAGAGGGGTGCTTGGGTTAGGGCGGTCTTCAGTTGTTGGAAGGCGGTTTCGCACTCCGGGGACCACAGGACTTGGCGGGGCAGGGTTTTCTTAGTCAGGTCGGTCAGGGGTTTGGCGAGGACGCTATAGTTGGGAACGAATTTCCGTAGTACCCTGCCGTGCCCAAGAAAGCGAGGACCTGAGTCTTGGTGATGGGGGGGGCCACTCCAGAATGGCTTCTATCTTGGCCGGTTCTGGACGCTGGGTTCCCCGACCCACCCGGTGGCCGAGGTACTGTACCTCGGACATCCCTATCCTACACTTCGCGGGTTTAAGGGTCAGGTTGGCGTCCCTTATCCGAGCGAATACCACCCCCAGATGGTGAAGGTGTTCCTCCCAAGTCTGGCTGTAGATGGCGATGTCGTCCAGGTACGCGCAAGCGAATTCCTGGAGGCCATCGAGGAGGCGATCGATCAACCGCTGAAAAGTGGCCGGGGCGTTCTTCATCCCGAACGGCATGACCCGAAACTGGTACAGGCCGAACGGGGTGATGAAGGCCGACTTCGGGGTCGCCTCCTCTGCAAGGGGAATCTGCCAGTACCCCTTGCACAGATCTACCGTGGTCAAGAAATGGCCCTGGGAGATCTGATCCAACAGCTCGTCGACTCGGGGCATGGGGTAAGCATCAGTGACAGTGCAGTCATTGAGCCTCCGGTAGTCGACACAAAACCGGGTGGTACCATCCTTTTGGGGACCAGGACTACGGGCGAGGCCCATGGACTGGCAGAGGGCTCGATAACTCCCAGCTCCAGCATCTCCCGGATTTCAGCCCGCATGGATTCGCGTACTGCCTCCGGGAGTCTGTATGCCGGTTGCCGAAGGGGACGCTGGCCGGGGGTTTCCACCTGGTGCACGGCCCAGCTGGTGTAGCCAGGGAGTGCGGAGAAGAGCTCCTGGTGCTCTTGGAGCAGCTGCCTAGCCTGCTCCTGCTTATGGGGCCCAACCCTTCCCCTAGCTGCACTTGTTCCACCCCTGAGGGCCGACCGTCTATCCCGGGGAGGTCTACCAGGGGGAACTGTTCTGCCTCCTCGGTCGCAGGAGCGCAGATGGCAGATACCGTCTCGGGGCGCTCGTGGTATGCCTTCAGCATATTGACATGGAACGTCCGCTGGATCCTGGTGTCGGTACAACTGACAACCACGTAGGTGGTCTCTCCCACTTGGGTGACCACCCGATAGGGGCCCTGCCAGGACGCCTGCAGCTTGTTCTGCCGCTGTGGTTTCAACACCAGGACCTTCTGCCCCACGAGAAACGAGCGGCTGCGGGCAGAGGTCGTACCATGCCTTCTGCTGGGCCTGGGCTGCCTGCATGTTCCCCTGAACCATCGCCGTGAGTTCGGTCAAGCGCTCTCGGAGCTCCAGGACGTAACTCACGGCGGGGAGCCCTTCGGCTTCCTGTCCCCCCCTCCACTGCGCCCGGACTAAGTCTAGGGGGCCTCGCACCCGTCGCCCGTACAGGAGTTCGAAGGGGGAGAACCCGGTCGACTCTTGGGGGACCTCCCGGTAGGCAAATAACAGGTGGGGTAGGTATTTCTCCCAGTCTTTCCTCTCTTGGGTGTAAGCGCGGATGAGCTGTTTCAGGGTCCCATTAAACCGCTCGCACAGCCCGTTCGTCTGCGGGTGGTATGGGGCGCTGTGAAGCGCCTTAACCCCGCACAGACGCCAGAGCTGTTGGGTTAGCTCAGCGGTGAATTGGGAGCCCTGATCAGACAAGATTTCCTGAGGAAATCCTACCCTAGAGAACACCTGTAGGAGGCCATCGGCGACGGTGTCTGCCTGAATGTTAGACAGGGCCACCGCCTCGGGGTATCGGGTGGCGTAGTCCACCACGGTGAGAATATATCTCTTCCCGGTGGCGCTGGGCGCGGGGTAAGGGACCAATTATGTCTACCGCCACCCGACTAAAGGGTTCTTGAATGATGGGCATGGGGTGAAGGGGGCTTTCGGGTGGTCCCCAGTTTTCCCCGTTTTCTGGCAGGTCGGGCAGGTGCGGCAGTACTCCCGGACATCCTCACTAAGGCGAGGCCAGAAGAATGCTCGGGTTAACCGGTGTCGGGTCTTGGCCATTCCTAGATGGCCGGCGAGGGGAATGTCGTGGGCCAGTCTCAGGAGTTCCTTTCTGGGGGCCTGCGGTACTACTAGCTGTTTGTGGGGAGCCCGTGGTTTCTGAGCGTCTCCCCTATTGGGTGTACCGATACAGTAGCCCATCTTCCCACTCAATGCTGTCGTCCCGTCCGTCGCCGGGACCCTGGCCGGCCCGGTCGCGCGGTACCTTTCTAGGGTGGGGTCAGTCTGGGTCTGGTGCCGGAGGGTGGCTGGAGAGCTCCACGTGAGGGGTGGTCCGGGGAGGAGGTGTGGGTTCGTCCGGTCGGGGGGGGTCTGGGAGGCTTGGGGGTTTGGGAGGTCGGAGAGGTCTGGTTGGTCTCACCTGGGTCCCGACCGGAGTGCCTTGGTCGATCCGGTGGCTTTGTTGCCGGGTGGTCACTGGGGCGGCCGCGTCCGTGGCGTAGGCTGATACCAAGCGTCCCAGGTCGTTCCCCAGGAGGATTTCTGCGGTAGTTGGTCGAGTAACCCCACCCGCACGGATCCCTCCCCCGACCCCCAATCCAAATGGACTCGGGCGGTAGCGAGTCGGAGCACCTTGCCTCCGGCTACGCGAACAGCGACGGTGCGGTCCAGCCGGTCCTTTCGGGGAATCAGGTGAGGCCGGACAAGCGTGATGGTAGCGCCGGAGTCGCGGAGACCTTCGGCGGCCCGCCCGTTAATCCATACCGCCTGTCTGTGGTGTTGGCGGTTGTCGGCGGATGCAGCCTGCACGGGATCGGCCTCATGCAGCATCCCCCATTCCTCCTGTGGGTCCCAGTATGGGGATTCCTCCTGGTAACAATGAGCCGCGGTGGGGCTCGGATGGGGCCCCGCGGAAGGGGCGGCTGGTTGGGGCAGTTCTGGCGGTAGTGGCCCATCTGGCCGCACCCATAACAACGGATGGTAGCCGTGGAAGGGGCCCGGTTTGGGACCCGGGGTGCGGGCCAGCGTGCTGTTGGCTCCGGCCGGGGAGGGGGGTGTGGCACGGGGAGGTGGTAGGGTGGATCGGGAGGGTGGAGGTCGTTTCCCCCCGTGGGACGTGCGCGTGTCCGTATACTCATCGGCCCAGGTGGCCGCTTGCTGCACCGTCTGGGGCTTCTTGTCCCTCACCCACTCCCGCACGGCCGGGGCGGTGTGGTCGAAAAACTGCTCGAGAAGGAACAGCTGAGTGACTTCTTCGAGGGTTCGAGCCTTGCTTCCGGCGAACCAGGTCTTCATGTCCCGTTGCAGCCGGTGCGCCCACTCCACATGGGTAGTACCGTGGGGCCGCCGGGAATTTCGGAATTTCATCCGGCTGGCTTCGGGGGTGATGGCAAAACGGGCCAGCAGGGTTTGTTTCACCTGTTCGTAGTCCCGGGCTTCTTCGTCTGGGACAGTCCTGTAGGCCTCCGCAGCCCGCCCTGTTAGTTTACACGCCAGGATCCCAACCCAAGCGGCCCGTTGAACCTCGTGTAGTTGGCACGAGCGTTCAAAGTCCTGGAGGAAACTTTCTATTTCCTCCTCTGCCTCGTTGAAGCTCTTGAAGGCCTGGAAGGGCACCTTCCGTGCCGTTGGTCTTTCCCAGTTGGGGTTTCCTCCCTGTTGGTACTGGATTTCCGCCAGCCGTATCTCATGTTGGCGCACCCGCTCCTGCTCTTCTTCATGGGTGATGTCCCGGACGAAGTTCTGGAAGGTGGCTTCTGTCGGCGCGGCTCCGCAAGCCGCTGCCCGCTGCTGTACCTTCCTCTGTAAGGAGTTTTCAGGGCTGGACGCCTGAGCTACGATCGGTGGTGAGGTTGCGGGCAGGTCCCTGGTCTGCTGATCCAGGGCCGCCAATTCTTCGACCAGGGCATCCTTGCTCTTTGAGCCCACGGTTCCTCCACGGTCCTCCAGCATGCCCCGCAGTGTGTCCCGTTTATAATTGGCATATGCTGCCATGATGAGGGTCTTCTGGGGGTGCAGAGAGCTATCCCACCGCTGCCACCAGTGTGACGGAATGGGTGGTCCGTCTGCGGGTGTGCTCCAATCCGACCCCCTCTTGATGGCGTCAGGCCCGACTACCGAGTGTCACGGCACTTGGCGTCTCGAGCGGCCTGAGATGACCCTGGCGTTACTTGGCGAGATGGTGCTGCCGAATTAAGTTGACCCGTTCTGCGTAGTGGGGAGCTAGGAGACCGCAGAGTGTCTCCTGCACTGTGATTTTAGCGATGAAATGACGACACCAAACAGGGCTGTATGCTTTCAAGTCAAACGCAGTTGAACTGACTCTTTACTCAAATGGGACACGCATTTAAACATCTCACACACAAAGACAGACTTGAATGGGAACTCAATTTGCATACAATGGCATGCTTGCATCATCAGATTACACACACACACAGAGCTAATGTACACAGAAATTAGCATACAATTGAATTTCAACACAGCCTTTCACTCCTAGCAACCAAGGGGAAATATAATACCTTTAAATGCATCACACAATTACACATCTGAATCCACACTCATACAATACAGGATACATGGTAATACATCACACCAATAAAAACCACATCTAGAAAAGGTATAACTGTTCATTTCAACACGCAAAACCGAAAGAGTCTCAAATAAAGAAAAAGGTCTTTGAAATGTCCCAGGCTGTTAGTTCTGGGGCTCGCTGGTCAGAGCCCCTATGTCCCTTCCATGACAGTGGTGCTAGATTATTCATGCGCTAGTGAATATAGTAATAAATGGTGTAAAGCATTGTTTCCCAAACCTGTCCTCAGGACCCTCCACTCGCCACTTTTTCCGATATTGTGTGAAGCACAGGTGATATGATTTGCTGTTCAGTGATTGCAGGATTCATCTGCATTTTCCCCAAGGTGATCTGCAAAATCTGCCTGGTTGAGGGTCCCGAAAACATGTGGAAACCCTGGTGTTAGAGAAATAAAAACTATAACACAAACATGGTTCGTTTGTTGGTGGGTGTGGCACAAGGGGCCCCATGATTCCTATTGCCCAGGGGCCCCAAAGAGTTGTCAGTCCGCCCCTGGCCCATGCCTTCCCTGGAGTGGCAGCAGAGTGATAACAATACTATGAGTGACCAAGTGTGACCTCGTACGTCCCGAAGATATGGCTTCCATATAGCCCGACGTTCCTCTATTATCCGTTGGGCGTCTCCCTTAGTGGATGGACGGGAATCATCCGAACTCTGACAGGAGCGGGCTGAGGAGTGGCAATAGCAGACAGCGGCACCGATATCCGGAAGGACCACCAGAGGCATCGGCTCCCCCCCCCCCGAGCAGACACATCCATCACTGTCTCACCAGGACTCACAGCAGGTCAGGGTTGGAGATCCAGAACACCAACCGAGTCAGGAGAGCGCTCCAGAAGCTCCTCATCCAGGAAGTCAGAATCTGGCAAGGACAATGACGATGAGGCCTGGGACTCAACCCGCTGAGATCGCTGGCTGCCGCCCAAATAGAAGCGGATGCACTGGTGTATTTTGGCCTAGGCCGACTAGGCCCATGCCTAGGGCGGCACTTTCCAGGGGGCGGCGGCCCGCACCCTAAAAAAATTAAAAAAATAAAATAAGTTGTTTTTTTTTGTTTTTTTTTTACTTTTGCAAAGTATTTTACCAGGAAGGATACATTGAGATTTCACTAATTTACACTTTCAATTTCACTTTCCAGGGCAGCAAAGAACCTCACCACTAAATGGGTTACTCACAGAGCACCGAAAATGACGCCAACTTTTTGGTGTTCTGTAGTCCCTGCACTTAGGAGAATAAAATTTCCCCACCCTGCAGTGAATTCACCATTCACCGCAGGGTCCCCAAAGTGCATGGAGTCGGCCGCTGAATGCCGCCACCGCAAACCCGTGGCCTGCTGTTTTCAAAAGAACTACTGAACGAAAATGTCTGGAATTTACATATAAGATCCTATGATTGATAATAAAAAGTTCTGTTACAGAAAAAAGAAAAACTGCTATTAAAAAAAGGGGGGAATTTTGCCAAAAAAATCTGAAAAATGACTAAAAGGTACTAAAAAAAAAATCAATAAGTAAAGACTTTTTACTGCAGATTAAAATAATAAATGGTTTATTAGATATTGTATAAAAACAGGAATATTTTTAACATTGAAACCTATGGGGTTCGCCTGAATAAACCTGCTGATTGAAACCACCGAACATCAGGGCATTTCACTGCCATTTCTCTGAATCTCAGTACCACATGACTGGCTGAACCACGTGAAACGCACGCGCGCAGCTGCCCGCCCTTTCGTTAACACAGACTCTATTCTGGACTGAACACCCACCGGGAAGGGAATCAAAGCTACAGTGCACCCTCTGGCAGTGACACCCCACTGCTGACAAGATGGCTCCACAGCATAATGCTGTGTGCTCATATACACTCGGTTTGCTGGGAGTTTTACTGCAGTGGATTCTGATGCACTCATACACACCGCACATTGCATTGCTGGGAGTTTTATTGCTGTGGATTCTGATACGCTGACACACACCAAACATTGCATTGCTGGGAGTTTTATTGCTGTGGATTCTGTGATACACACTGCATATTACTGTGAGTTTTATTGCCCTGGAGCTCTGGGATATGCTCATACACACTGCACATTACTGTGAGTTTTATTGCTGTGCAGTTCTGTGATATGCTCATACACAGTGCACATTTCTGTGGGTTTTATTGCTGTGCAGCTCTGATATGCTCATACACAGTGCCCATTTCTGTGGGTTTTATTGCTGTGCAGCTCTGTGATACGCTCATATGCAGTGCACGTTTCTGTGGATTTTATTGTTCAACCAATTAGAGCGGCTGTGATCCAGTATACTTGACATGCGTGGCTGTTTTTTGTAAAAATGCTTGAATTTAAACATTTCATAATTTTATTTATCTCAATAGATACATTTGAAATGGTATACAAAATATACAAGTAGGCACTTGGTATCCACTTTTAATATAAAGAGAGGAAAAGGCGGAGCTCTAAGAGGAAAAGGTGGAGCTTAAAGAGGAAGGGTGGGGTTTAACCAGGAAGAGGTGTGCCCTTGACAGGAAGGGGTGCGTCAAATTTAAATTAGGGGGTGCACGAGTTTAGTCAGGCCTAGGGCAGCACAAAACTTAAATACACCACTGCTCCCACCGCTGCCCGCTAAAACGCTGCCCGCCAACAAGGTCACGTCTGTGCAGGAAGACAACAGCGTGGGGGAACGGCAGCTGCCGACAGTCCCAAGACCTCCTCACAATGACGTCAGTTCTGGAGTTAACCCCTAACTGCGACCAATGGTGGAGATAGGGGGTTCATTGGAACCCCCTATCTCCCGATCCGCGGCAGCTATCGGTTAATGTTTGGTATCTTTGGATCGACCAGAGCATGGCCTTTCCAACAATACCAAACATGACAATGTTAAAAATTATAAAAAATTTAGATATAATAAAATATAAAAAAAAATAAACAGGTTTTTTGTTTTGTTAATGCAGCAATATTGTTGCCATTTCAATATATATCCGTTTGAGCTGCTACGGGCAATATATCCATGTGTGAGCTGCTGGGGGCAATATATCTGTTTGAGCTGCTGGGGGGCAATATATATCCCTGTGTGAGCTGCTGGGGGCAATATATATCCCTGTGTGAGCTACTTGGGGCAATATATATCCATGTGTGAGCTGCTGGGTGTAATATATATCCATGTGTGAGCTGCTGGGGCAATTTATTTCCACATGTGAGCTGCTGGAGGCAATATATATCCATATGTGAGCTACTGGAGCAATATATATCCATGTGTGAGCTACTGGGGGCAATATATCCATGTGTGAGCTACTGGGGCAATATATATCCATGTGTGAGCTGCTGGAGCAATATACATCCATGTGTGAGCTGCTGGGGGCAATATATATATCCATGAGTGAGCTGCTGGGTCAATATATATCCATGTGTGAGCTGCTGGGGGCAATATGTATCCGTTTGAGCTGCAGGGGGCAATATTTATCCATGTGTGAGCTGCTGGGGACAATATATATCCATGTGTGAGCTGCTGGGGGCAATATGTATCAGTTTGAGCTGCTGTGGGCAAAATATATCCCTGTGTGAGCTGCTGGTGCAATATATATCCCGATGTGAGCTGCTGGGGGCAATATATATCCATGTGTGAGCTGCAAGGTGCAATATGTATCCGTTTCAGCTGCTGGGGGAAATATATATCCCTGTGTGAGCTGCTGGGGGCAATATATATCCATGTGTGAGCTGCTGGGGGCAATATATATCATGTGTGAGCTGCTGGGGGAAATATATATCCCTGTGGGAGCTGCTCGTGCAATTTATATCCCTGTGTTAGCTGCTGGGGCAATAAATATCCCTGTATGAGCTGCTGGGGGCAATATATAATCATGTGTGAGCTACTGGGGGCAATATATATCCATGTGTGAGCTGCTGGGGTAATATATATCCATATGTGAGCTGCTGGAGCAATATACATCCATGTGTGAGCTGCTGGGGGCAATATATATCCATGTGTGAGCTGCTGGGGCAATATATATCCATGTGTGAGCTTCTGGGGCCAATATATCCACGTGAGCTGGGGGGCAATATATCCATGTGCGGTGTGTATGAGTGTGAGTTTTATTGCTGTGGATCTCTGTGAGACATTGATACACACTGCACATTATAGTGAGTTTTATAGTTGTGGAGCTCTGTGATACACTCATACACACCATACGCAGCCTATGAGGCAAGTGGCACGTCGGCTAGTCTTGGCAAAACCTGCCCGTCAGTAAGAGGTTAATGATACTCTCCTATTAACCTGTTTTATGTGTTGCACCTTTCCAATTGTTATTGAAAAAAATAAGTTATTATATTTTGGGGGGGGGGGTTGAATATTTGTAAAATTTCGATGCTTTAGTGATTATTTTTGGTTGGGGGGGGCACTAATGAAAGACTTGCCCCCGGGCGCCACATGATCTCGCTACGCCTCTGAGCTCCCGTGAGCCCCTCAGTCCTCGGTCACTGGAGACACAGCGCGGGAAGCCGGCGGTTTTCAGGGAAGAAGCCGATGGATTGGATATGTGTGCGCAGGCGAAACAGCTGTGATCCATCATTGAGCGCAGGCGCTACGGGACGCACGTACATACAGTCGTCAGGTCCCGTTGTGGCGGGCAATATGCATTCCCTACACTGCGTCAGTAACGCAAACTGCAGAAAAGACTAACAGGGTTATTCAGAGAAAGGTGACACTCAGGAGAATGACTGGAGAAGTGAAAATTCTAGGTCAAAAAAGCCAAAGCAGAAAAATTCTCCCATTTATCTCACTTTCCGAATCGGCTATTTGGCCTCTAGATTGTTTTCTTCTCCTGACAGTTCTCCTGGTTTTCACCTCTCTCTGAATAACCCTGTCAATGATTTCCAGGTTTGGGAGACCCCGAGCAGAAGAGGAGGAGCACCCCGCGACGCGGGTAAAAACGCATTGTTTGCAGGATCCGCCAATTATTTAAATGCAAAAAAAAGGAAACTGTTTGAGCAGTGAAATGGTTAATGCTTAGACTGAAAGTCTGAAATCAGGGCCCTTGGGTGCTATGGCTGTATCAGTGGGAGGGGCTTATGCTGTCCCAGCACAGGTAGGACACGCCTCCTGATTGTTTGCTCCTTCCTTAGCTTGTCACATGTCATATGACTCATAAGCAGGAAAAGAGCAGCTCAGACTGACTGAGACTCAGCAGCAACAAGGTAACCGCCTCACTGCACCCACACTGCATGCCCCCTGTATCCTCACTGCATGCCCCCTGTATCCACACTGCATGCCCCCTGTATCCTCACTGCATGCCCCCTGTATCCACACTGCATGCCCCCTGTATCCTCACTGCATGCCCCCTGTATCCACACTGCATGCCCCCTGTATCCACACTGCACCCACACTGCATGCCTCCTGTATCCCCACTGCACCCACACTGCATGCCCCCTGTATCCACACTGCACACACACTGCATGCCCCCTGTATCCACACTGCATGCCCCCTGTATCCACACTGCATGCCCCCTGTATCCCCACTGCACCCACACTGCATGCCCCCTGTATCCCCACTGCACCCACACTGCGTGCCCCCCTGCACCCACACTGCATGCCCCCTGCACCCACACTGCATGCCCCTGTATCCCCACTGCACCCACACTGCATGCCCCCTGCACCCACACTGCATGCCCCCTGCACCCACACTGCATGCCCCCTGCACCCACACTGCATGCCCCCTGTATCCACACTGCACCCACACTGCATGCCCCCTGTATCCACACTGCATGCCCCCTGTATCCCCACTGCACCCACACTGCATGCCCCCTGTATCCCCACTGCACCCACACTGCATGCCCCCTGTATCCACACTGCATGCCCCTGTATCCCCACTGCACCCACACTGCATGCCCCCTGTATCCACACTGCATGCCCCTGTATCCTCACTGCACCCACACTGCATGCCCCCTGTATCCACACTGCATGCCCCCTGTATCCTCACTGCAGGCAGCAGCCTTTATCCCCTCTGTACCCCAGTTTCCGCGGCATATCCCCCCATGTCCTCTCACCGCTTGCTGTGTTTCTGTCAGTTTTCAGGATGCCGGCGCTGACTGTGAGCATCATTGGATCAGGAAACTGGTGAGTGATAGTAAATGCTGATTCCGGGGCCGGCGCTCACTCACCCCATGGACACCGCTGCGGAGGAAGAGGTGACGACCCCAGGGCTCAAGTCCTAAACCTAGAAATGTGGGGCGTTGTGACTCTTTTTTTTAAGTGATCCCGCGAGTCACCGCATACCGGAGCGACGCAAAAGCTTCAAAGTATGGAGCAATGGGAACCGTGACCTCTCTGCAAAAATAGTGTAGGATTCCCCCCCCCCCCCCGAGATCATCCATTAACCCTTTCATTGCGGCTGATGTAGAGGAGCTCAGTTCTGTGGCTTTCTGCGGAGCGGCTCACTAGATCATCCCTGTGATGGAAGACCCCCCGGTGCGCCCCCCCCCCCCCCAGTGCGCACGCGCAGCTAGAGGCAGCTGCCAGTTCCCAGTACGGTTAATTCCAGAGACGCTTCTGCTCTTTCAGGGGATCCGCAATTTCCAAAATTATCGGCCACAATGTTCGTGGATCCAACAGATTCCGACCGACCGTCAACATGTGGGTTTACGAGGAAACGATCGAAGGACGAAAATTAACGGAGATCATCAACCAGGAGCACGAAAACCTCAAGTACCTTCCCGGCCACAAACTGCCCCCAAACGTGGTGAGTCCTGCCCCCCCCCGAGACAACTCCCAGGGACCACGAGGTGATCCTCTCCTGCTCCCTCTCCACCTCATCCAACCGCGCCCAGCGTAAAGCATTAACAGACTTTACAGGATGAGCAGAGGGTCCGGCTCACGGGAGCTTACAATCTAGAGGAGCAGAGGGTCCTGCTCACAGGAGCTTACAATCTAGAGGAGCAGAGGGTCCGGCTCACAGGAGCTTACAATCTAGAGGAGCAGAGGGTCCGGCTCACAGGAGCTTACAATCTAGAGGAGCAGAGGGTCCGGCTCACAGGAGCTTACAATCTAGAGGAGCAGAGGATCCGGCTCACAGGAGCTTACAATCTAGAGGAGCAGAGGGTCCGGCTCACGGGAGCTTACAATCTAGAGGAGCAGAGGGTCCGGCTCACAGGAGCTTACAATCTAGAGGAGCAGAGGGCCCGGCTCACAGGAGTTTACAATCTAGAGGAGCAGAGGATCCGGCTCACGGGAGCTTACAATCTAGAGGAGCAGAGGTCCGGCTCACGGGAGCTTACAATCTAGAGGAGCAGAGGGTCCGGCTCACAGGAGCTTACAATCTAGAGGAGCAGAGGGCCGGCTCACAGGAGCTTACAATCTAGAGGAGCAGAGGTCCGGCTCACGGGAGCTTACAATCTAGAGGAGCAGAGGGTCCGGCTCACAGGAGTTACAATCTAGAGGAGCAGAGGGCCCGGCTCACAGGAGTTTACAATCTAGAGGAGCAGAGGATCCGGCTCACGGGAGCTTACAATCTAGAGGAGCAGAGGGTCCGACTCACAGGAGCTTACAATCTAGAGGAGCAGAGGGTCCGGCTCACGGGAGCTTACAATCTAGAGGAGCAGAGGGTCCGGCTCACAGGAGCTTACAATCTAGAGGAGCAGAGGGTCCGGCTCACAGGAGTTTACAATCTAGAGGAGCAGAGGGTCCGGCTCACAGGAGCTTACAATCTAGAGGAGCAGAGGGTCCGGCTCACAGGAGCTTACAATCTAGAGGAGCAGAGGGTCCGGCTCACAGGAGCTTACAATCTAGAGGAGCAGAGGGTCCGGCTCACAGGAGTTTACAATCTGGGGTTTCTGTCCTGGGAAACGTTCGGCTCGGTTACCGTTTCTGGATATATTGTTTCCTGTGATGCCGTTGGGTTTGCCGGGTTTGCCGGGAGCAGGATATACACGGCACTGATAAATGGATCTTCAATAAACCGCGACTCGTCTGATCTAATGTGGATAATCAGCCGCACCAGGAGCGCGACCATATAAACATATTATTGTGGTGCGGCCGCGGGGACACTGGATTCAAGCGACGTTTCGGTGAAGTGCCTCAATCACGCCGGATCCATCCACTGCCATAGACTCCTCATATACGTATGTGCAATCAGCCACTATTAACCCCTTACTTACCAGACGTCGCTCAAACACACATTATTACAAAACTGAACCAAGTCTCTGTGGCGTCTCTATGTGCGCCCGTACTGACCTGCCTTCTGGTGTCCGTTGCAGCATTGTGACGCTGCGACGGGGCCGGCCACACACTGTTGTGCGCGTCTGAATTGCGAGCTCAGCAGCGGCCGCTCAGCCCTCTCCGGCAAAGCGCCAGGACGGACGCTGACCGAGCTGCGCTGTGCATTCTCCATAGGAGGCTCTGAGTGCGTCAGCGAGGCGGCCAGACGGGCGTCGAATGGAAGGAAGGTCCACTCTCACGGACGCTCCTTCCGCTCTCCAATAATAACGCTCCTCTGACCCCGGCCTTAATTCCCCCCCCCCCCCCCCGGATAGTCCATGTAGGTGAGACTACCAAAAAATATTAAAGCAGGATCACGCGGCGTCAGTCGACAATCTGCACAAAAACCAGATTCATCGAATCCAGAACAATTTAATGAAGCAAATCCCTCCGTCTCAGATTTCAGGTCATAGATCATGCGGCACCGTTAAGGCGGGGGAGGGGGGATTTAAGCGCGATACATTGTGGCCAAGTGTCTTTAATAAAGAGTTTAGAGATGTGTCATTGATATTCTGATGATACGGGGGGGGTGGAATCAGTTTGCGCCTCGCAGCTTGCGCGCTCATAGTCTGCTCTTGATGATACGGGGGTTGAATCAGCTTGCGCGCTCTACTAATGTTTCATAATAATGTAACGTCTGGTAAGTAAGGGGTTAATAGTGGCTGATTGCACATACGTATATGAGGAGTCTATGGCAGTGGATGGATCCGGCGTGATTGAGGCACTTCACCGACACGTCGCTTGAATCCAGTGTCCCTGCAGCCGCACCACAATAATGTTTGTATGGTCGTGCTCCCTGGTGGCTGTGCTGATTTTTTTGGTATAAATAGTGGAGCCACGCGGCGCTGATCCAGCATTTGGTGAGTCCCGTGTTGCCATGGTTGAGCTCCTGGGGCGGCTGTGATGCTTTTTGGTATATTACAATAATTAATACATTATTAGATGTGGGGAAAAACAGGACAATATTCCAAAATAATAAAACCATACAATGTGTCGCGTTATCATAAAGTGTTTCACTATTAGAAGTAAATGATGCATATTTTTTTAAAATATTTTTTTGAATAAATGAAATATTGGCTTCTCGTTTTTTTAAATATTAAAAAAACCCAACTACCACTGATGTATAAAAACAGTCTCCATTTATTTCTATAACGCACATAATACCGGCCCCTCCTGGTGTCATACTCATGTCATGTATTAGACTGGGCGTCCACTGGGTCTGTATTTGCACGATCATCCAATGTCATCTGACCAATCCTACAACATGCAGTGAATCAGTGTCTTCCTCTGCATCCGGCCACCGACGGACGGTTTCAGACGATTTTTTTGCGACAACAGATTAGTGATCCGAACCAATTTTTGTTTTTTATTTGGCCAAATGAAATCGGACGATCTGGTGCAAGTTTACATGAAAAAGATACATTGTATAATATAACCGGCGCATGCAGGGGTAACGTGAAAAAGATACCGGCGCGTGCAGGGGAAACGTGAAAAAGATGCATTGTATAATATAACCGGCGCGTGCAGGGGAAACGTGAAAAAGCTACATTGTATAATATAACCGGTGCGTGCAGGGGAAACGTGAAAAAGCTACATTGTATAATATAACCGGCGCGTGCAGGGGAAACGTGAAAAAGCTACATTGTATAATATAACCGGCGCGTGCAGGGGAAACGTGAAAAAGATGCATTGTATAATATAACCGGTGCGTGCAGGGGAAATGTGAAAAAGATACATTGTATAATATAACCGGCGCGTGCAGGGGAAACGTGAAAAAGATACATTGTATAATATAACCGGCGCGTGCAGGGGAAACGTGAAAAAGATACATTGTATAATATAACCGGCGCGTGCAGGGGAAACGTGAAAAAGATACATTGTATAATATAACCGGCGCGTGCAGGGGAAACTCACATTTTGGCACTGCTCCCTGGTGGTGGGAGCAGGGATTCCTCTGTTTTAATGTTTTTTAGGCCCAGGCTCTGCAGACCATCTCTCTTGGGATGATAGTCTGCGGTCACAAGACCTGCTCAGCCCTATATATAGGGCTAGCAGTACACTTGATCCTTGGATCAGTATAGGTTTACACCTATTGAGTTCCTGCTCCCTGTATTGCTAAGTTTTGCATTCTGATATTTTCTGTGTACGACCCTTTGGCTCTGGTTTCTGGATATTCTCAGGTCTGTCTCCTGAAATAGATTCCTGTTTTGACCTGGACTTCTTTCTGACAATTTGACTCTTGCTCCCTGCTGTATGTTTGTCATACCTTGTATATGCAGTCTGTGATTTATGAAAGTTCTGCCCTGCAGGTTGCTAAATCCCTTGTCTATCCCCAGTCCTGAAATCTGTCTTTAGATGAGAAATCATGCCCAGTGCAGGGCTTCCTCTTGTGTAAGTGTGCGCTGGATTCTACTAAAAGCAGCAAACTATTTACCTGCCCTCAAGGCTTCAAACTACTCAGCCTAAAGGCCCCCCATCACCCTCTATAGGGGGTGATCGTTACAGAAACCTGAAAAGATACATTGTATAGTATAACCGGCGTGTGCAGGGGAAGCGTGAAAAGATGCATTCTATAGTGTAACCGGCGTGTGCAGGGGAAGCGTGAAAAGCTGCATTATATAGTGTAACCGGCGTGTGCAGGGGAACTGCCGAACAGGCCCATATTTCACTGCCGTCGAACAGCACCGTATTTCACTGACATTTCTCTGCTGTTCAATGTGAATAGATTAACCTTTGCTTCTCTATGGGACAATTTTGCCGCCGCTGAAGGTCGACAAACTGCATCGTATTTCGCTGTCAATTTGGTGAATGGCCGGGAAATTGCACCGTACGGGGAAATTCACCATTCGTGGCAAGTTGGCGGTTGATAGAAAGGGTTATTCAATGTTTTATGTGTTTATAATGTGAGGATTATTCGTTTTTAATTTTCATTACAGCGTGATACGGTGCTGTCACCATTATTGCGCCGAAAACTGAGTTGCCGAAGCAGTTATTGAACGTTGGCAGAAAGTGATGAATTGACTTTGGCGAATTCCACCAAACTGAGAAAAATAGGAAATCTGCTAATGGGATAAATCAATAAAATGTGTCTAATAACAATCCATTGAATCCGGTGGGAATCACCGCCTGCTTGATATCCGGCAAATTGAAATCACCAAAATCATTTCGGTGCAATTAGTCTTTCTGTGAATAGAAAAAAATCAATTGTTCTCTGAGACAGTTTTGGTGCTGCTGAATTGCACAGAATTTTGGCAAATTGCAGCGTATTTCACTGGATTTGCCGGTATTTGGTGAAGTGACAGCTTCGTGAATAAACTAATTGCTCTGAAATCAGAGATACGGTGACGGTGAGATATAGCCGTCAGAGTGCTATGTATGTGGACGGAGATTTGGGGTGTGTGTGTTAACTCCCTCTCTGGTGCCGGCAGGTGGCTGTGCCAGATTTGGTTAAAGCTGTGGAAGGTGCGGACATCCTGGTGTTTGTTGTCCCTCATCAGTTCATCCACAGGATCTGCGAGCAGCTGGTGGGACACGTCAAGCCCGGAGCCTTCGGGATTTCTCTGATCAAGGTGAGCGCAGAGAAACCAACGCGCGGTTCCGGATCTTATGGAGATCTGTGACTCGGGTCCAGGGGCAGAAACGATACCGATTTTATAACAGGGGGAGGAGCATAGGATTTGGGGGGGGGGGGGAAGCAGTCCCTCCTCCCCCGTGCTCTGTGTGTGCCGGGGATTCTGGCCGTATGGCCGGGTTTGTCCTGTAGTGATGGATTCCCCTGATTTATTTATTTTGTTCCTTAAGGGCCGTAACTCATTACCTGAGCTCCTTCACCGGCTCTGTGGTTATTTGGGGTTACCTTTGCATACTGGGGGGGGGGGGGTGGTGTGGCCTTCCCAGATCTTGGTGCGCCTACCAGTTCAGGACGGATCTGTTTGGCTTTTAGCACTGATTCAGTGCTCCTCAGGGTGGACTCTCTGCGGTCAGATTACAGGGAACATCTGCGCACAGTTGGAAAACTGGTGTGAGGATGGAGCCGCACGCAGGTCGATGGTCACGTTGCAGCTCTTCTCTCGGCTCACAGGGTGTGGACGAGGGCCCTGATGGCTTGAAGCTAATCTCCGACATTATCCGGGAGAAGCTGGAAATCGAGGTCAGCGTCCTGATGGGAGCGAACATCGCCAGCGAGGTGGCGGACGAGAAGTTCTGCGAGACAACCATTGGTAATGAGGCGCAGGCAAGCTGCACGCGTTCAGGTGCCAGGCCATTAAATCTGCAGGAGACTGATACAAAACACCATTAAACAGGCTCCGCCCACTCACCGCGGGGGGGGTGTCATTGCTCCCACAGCGCTACAACCCGTTATCGGCGAATACAGCGGTGCTTTTATCCACGGTTACACACGCACAATAATGATCCTGTTTATTACCGGGTTACTCGCTGAGCACCGACACCGAGCTCCATTTCGGCGCATTTTGCCATAATTCAGTGATTCCATTTCCGTGAATATGCGGCGCATTCACCATTAAGGCTAGGGTCAGATGAGCGCATTTTGTAGGACTGTACGTGCGTGCAGTACGGACATCGTCAGTACGGATGACGCAGTAGTGGTCACACAGTCCGTTTTTTCACTGAAGTTATTTTTTGACGGATGTAGGAGGGGAAAATAAATTACAATGAAAAAACATTCTGTCCGTCAAAAATGCTGGACGTATAAATGCAGTCCGTCTGACCATGCTCCATCACTCACACACAAAGCTATGCGGACGTTGTGGACGTGGCGCACTCTGCACGTCCGTTCTAGCAGTATTACGTTCTTGCCTAACCTGCGTCCGTTTGCAGCGTCCGTCAGCCCCCGCACTTCTGTGCGGACGTACTTCGTGTGTGGGGCTCCATTTAACACAATTGTATGCTATCACGGACGTACTTATGTGCGGCAACACGGACGTTAACACTGCGCTCGTCTGACCCCAGCCTAACTGGTCACCGTTTTGTGCCAGAAATGGAGTCACTGTTGCAGTTATTGAACTTTGGTGAAAAGCGACGAATTGAAATTGGCAAATTCCACTGAACTGAAGAAAAAAATAGTAAAAGGGGAGTCTGTTACCGTCAGAACGGCATAAATCAATAAAAATGAAGTAAAATGTGTCTAAATAATAAAAAAAAAACTCCCTCCGGAAAATACTAAAAAGGTCTTTTAAAAAATAAGATTTTCCATTCGTTATGTTGAATCCTTTTGGGGTTCGTCTGTTTTGGGGGAAAAAAAAATCCTACAAAATGTTTTTTTTCCTGTAATCGCTCCTCAGGGTCGAAATCCTCGCGCCACGGACAGATCCTCAAAGAAATTTTCCAAACTCCCAATTTCCGTGTCACGGTGGTGGACGACTGCGATACAGTGGAGATCTGTGGCGCGTTGAAGGTGAGATGTGACATCACGGCGCAGCATGGCACACTGAGCACATACGACAAGAACATGACAGCGAGAAAACCCCACGGGGTCAGGGAGCGATACCTGGGGCAATTAGAAAGGGTTAATTGCACCATTTAAGGGGTTATTCACAAAGCACTGCCTCGAGCTGCTGGGGAAGTACCAGCAGCTGAACATCATGGCTTTGCCGGCGGACCTGCAGTCAGCACCTGGTTAATGGGTTTTATGGAATGGATCAGGAGCTGCAGCTTTGTTAACCACCATCACATCATGTCAACGGCGACGAGCCGCCATCGTGTGGTCTCATACCCCAGGGTCTCAGCCGGCTCCGTGTCCCTCGTGTGGTCTCCTACCCCAGGGTCTCAGCCGGCTCCGTGTCCCTCGTGTGGTCTCCTACCCCAGGGTCTCAGCCGGCTCCGTGTCCCTCGTGTGGTCTCATACCCCAGGGTCTCAGCCGGCTCCGTATCCATCGTGTGGTCTCATACCCCAGGGTCTCAGCTGGCTCCGTATCCATCGAGTGGTCTCATACCCCAGGGTCTCAGCCGGCTCCGTGTCCATCGTGTGGTCTCCTACCCCAGGGTCTCAGCCGGCTCCGTGTCCATCGTGTGGTCTCCTACCCCAGGGTCTCAGCCGGCTCTGTGTCCATTGTGCGGTTTCTGAGCTTTGCTGATGTTCTTTTTGATGTTTTTTTTGTATCATTAGAACATCGTTGCGGTTGGAGCCGGCTTCTGCGATGGCTTGGACTTTGGCGATAACACCAAGGCTGCTGTGATCCGTCTGGGGCTCATGGAAATGGTGGCATTTGCCAAACTTTTTTGCAAAGGATCTGTTTCCACCAACACCTTCCTGGAGAGCTGCGGCGTGGCCGACCTAATCACCACCTGCTACGGAGGACGCAACCGGAAGGTGGCCGAGGCGTTTGCCAAGACTGGGAAGGTGAGCCAGTTTATCCCCTCCTGCTGCTCCTTGCCGTGTATTTCAGGAGGTTTTACGTGATGGTTTTGTCACTTTCAGTCCATAGAGGAGCTGGAGAAGGAAATGCTGAATGGCCAGAAGCTCCAGGGCCCCCAGGCATCGGCCGAGGTTTATAAGATCCTGAAGCAGAAGGACCTCGTTGACAAGTACAGTAATGGCAGCTTGTTTGTGCCACATGAAGCACCTCGTGGCAGGGATTTGGCAAAATGCAGACAGTCCTTAGCGTAGACCTGACAGAGATCAGGAGCCAGAGACCCCACAAAGCTCATACACTGCGCTGTGCGGATACGAAATGTGCGAGCCCTGACGTATTATATGCAAAGGAAATGGTGCTGACCTGGGAGGAGGGGAACAGGGACAGCAGTGCAGCAGGGCTGAGTTGAGGTGGTGGGATGGAGGTGTTGGGATGACAGATGGTGTAAAGGTATGAAGAGGTGATGGAATGGTGAAGTAGTGGGATGGAGATGTTTTGATGGTATGCAGAGGTGGTGGGATTGAGCAAGTGCTGGCGAGATGGCATATGAAAATGGTGGGATGGGTTGCTGTGTGAGGGTGGTGGGATGGAGGAAATTGCATCCCGTCTCCTCCATCCCACCACCATCACATGGCATCCCATCTCCTCCACTCCATCCCACCATCACATGGCATCCCATGTGAGGGTGGTGGTCTGGGATGGGGTGGAGGAGATGGGATGCTGTGTGAGGGTGGTGGGATGACATGTGAGCAGTGGGGGTATCCGGAGACACTATGTGCCGGGTTCCGCTGTCTCGAGGTGGACCAATTTCTAGTCAGTGATAATGAATATTAACGTTTTCTGTGAATCTTCACGTCTGGTAAATTGTCAGAAAAACGGATTCTGACCAACTCCGTGTCTCCAGTGTGTGTATGGCGTGTCAACGTGTCTCCATTGTGTGTGTAGAACGTGTCTCCACTGTGCGCGTGTGTGTAGAACGTGTCTCCATTGTGTGCGCGCGTGTGTAGAACGTGTCTCCACCGTGTGCGCGTGTGTAGAATGTGTCTCCATTGTGTGCGCGCGTGTGTAGAACGTGTCTCCACCGTGTGCGCGTGTGTAGAACGTGTCTCCATTGTGTGCGCGCGTGTGTAGAATGTGTCTCCATTGTGTGCGCGCGTGTGTAGAACGTGTCTCCACTGTGCGCGCGTGTGTAGAACGTGTCTCCACTGTGCGCGCGTGTGTAGAACGTGTCTCCACTGTGCGCGCGTGTGTAGAACGTGTCTCCACTGTGCGCGCGTGTGTAGAACGTGTCTCCACTGTGCGCGCGTGTGTAGAACGTGTCTCCACTGTGCGCGCGTGTGTAGAACGTGTCTCCACTGTGTGCGCGCGTGTGTAGAATGTGTCTCCATTGTGTGCGCGCGTGTGTAGAACGTGTCTCCATTGTGTGCGCGCGTGTGTAGAACGTGTCTCCACTGTGCGCGCGTGTGTAGAACGTGTCTCCACTGTGCGCGCGTGTGTAGAACGTGTCTCCACTGTGCGCGCGTGTGTAGAACGTGTCTCCATTGTGTGCGCGCGTGTGTAGAACGTGTCTCCATTGTGTGCGCGCGTGTGTAGAACGTGTCTCCACTGTGCGCGCGTGTGTAGAACGTGTCTCCACTGTGCGCGCGTGTGTAGAACGTGTCTCCACTGTGTGCGCGCGTGTGTAGAACGTGTCTCCACCGTGCGCGCGTGTGTAGAACGTGTCTCCACCGTGCGCGCGTGTGTAGAACGTGTCTCCACCGTGCGCGCGTGTGTAGAACGTGTCTCCACCGTGCGCGCGTGTGTAGAACGTGTCTCCACCGTGCGCGCGTGTGTAGAACGTGTCTCCACCGTGCGCGCGTGTGTAGAACGTGTCTCCACCGTGCGCGCGTGTGTAGAACGTGTCTCCACCGTGCGCGCGTGTGTAGAACGTGTCTCCACCGTGCGCGCGTGTGTAGAACGTGTCTCCACCGTGCGCGCGTGTGTAGAACGTGTCTCCACCGTGCGCGCGTGTGTAGAACGTGTCTCCACCGTGCGCGCGTGTGTAGAACGTGTCTCCACCGTGCGCGCGTGTGTAGAACGTGTCTCCACCGTGCGCGCGTGTGTAGAACGTGTCTCCACCGTGCGCGCGTGTGTAGAACGTGTCTCCACCGTGCGCGCGTGTGTAGAACGTGTCTCCACCGTGCGCGCGTGTGTAGAACGTGTCTCCACCGTGCGCGCGTGTGTAGAACGTGTCTCCACCGTGTGCGCTTGCGTACGTGTGTGTAACGTGTGCGTGTGCATATCATATGTTGGTGTATAACGTGCTTCCACTGTGTATAATGCGCGCACAGTATAAGTGTATATCGTGTCTCTCCCCAGGTTTCCGCTCTTCGTGGCCGTGTACAGGATCTGCTACGAGAGCCGCCCCATCCAGGAATTCATCTCCTGTCTGCAGAATCATCCGGAACATTACTAGCCTGAGGCATGTGGGTGGGGCTACCCTAGCCCCGCCTCTTCACACCCTTTATAACCAGTTTTACTTCTAATCACCTGGCAGTAATATGAGCGCCGAGGATCGGGGTTTAACTCCCTGCAGCCCGTGTGAAAGTCAAGGCACGTCCGTCATTCCATAAAACGCACAGGGGCTGCAGAGAGTTTAATCCACGCCGTATCGAAGCCGCTGAAATACGCACAAGAGACTAAACGCTGCAAATTAGAAGACGAGGGGGGGGGGGATAACTGAGCACAAAATATTAACCCTCGCTTTACAGGTGCAGCGTCCTGGCTGATGGCGGCGCAGTAGTCGTGGCGTCCGTTAGTGATTTAATAATGGCGGGTCTGACTAAGCTGCTCTGGGCAGCCGCGGCGGCCATGATGGAATATTTTATTATTTTTATAGTTTTATTCTCTTTACATTCTGCACTTTGACATTAAAATGAATAAATAATAATTTCTCCTGTCGTCTGGTTTTTATTAACCCTTGCTGGCTGACCCCCCCCCCCCCCCCCAGTTTACATTAAAGCATGGCTGGTGACGTGACGGGATGTGATACCGTGGCTTTAACGCAATGCGCGGTAAGAGCTGAATCGTGGCGTTCCCTGGCTGCCGTTAAAGCCGCCGTGTCCCATCCCGCCATTCTTTAGCAGAATAAATATAAACCAAGGGCTTTATGGGTAAAAACCTCCAACCCAGCAGCAGAAATTACAAAACGCTCAATATACAGAGCTGTCAAACGCGCGGCCCCCCCCCCTTAGCTGTCGATGCCTACAATTCCCAGAATTCCTTCAATACTATTGATGGCCAGGGAATCATGGGAGTTGTAGTTCAGAAACAGCTGGGGGGGGGCCTGAGCTTGACAGCCCCACAATTAAAGGCATCAGACCATGACACACAAGGCGTTTGGGGCAAAATCCTGTATCTTGAGCGAGGGCTGTTACAGATTACAGGGGACGTTTGTTACACTGTATCACACAGAGCCGCTCCGCAGGGATTTATTATGGTGATCCTCCTGTCACTCCCAGGGCTGCTGGAGGTTGGAATGATGAGGTTTTGGGGTGATTGCCCCTGGTTTTGAGTGGCCTCGGTACCGGCTCCGCGTGCCGCTAGAAGGTGTTTATAACGTGTCACTGCGTTGTGATTATACAAATCATTTCATACAGCCCAGAATTTTATCCTTTTTAAAGGGTTTAGTCCAGCGATCTCAAACTCTACACCCCCCCCCCCCCACGTTTCTAAACTAGAATTCCCATGATTCTCTGGTCATCTCTTATATTTAAAGAATTCTGGGAAATGTAGGCCAACAGCCTTTGGGGGGCCGGAGTTTGAGACCCCTGCTGTCATGCCCAGGTACCGGGGTGGCAGCGGGATATAGGGGATATGAACCTGGAATGCAGTCTCCTGCACAGATGGCCAGGTGGGTAAGGTTGGGAAGGGGATGAAGTATGGAAACTGGCCGGATGAAGGCTGAAGGCTGGTGGGAAGCGAGGAATAATGGCAGGAATCAGGAAACAAAATAGGTTTGCAGAGCAGTGAGTAAACACGAGCTGTATGAACCAGCAAAGGTTTGTTTGGGGCAGGGCCCTTTATTCAATGGAGTATCACGTGGGGCTCGATTACATTCTCCCCGCAAATTCGCACGCATAGCACATTTTTTATTTTTTTTTTGCACACAGCGTTAAACGTTAACGCGCAAAAATTAACGCAGGTATTACGATCCGAGCGCATCTTTTCATCCGTCAAAAAATATTGCGCGCAAAAACGTGCGCGCAGACATCGTGGGCAATCAGAATTAAGATGGATGTTCACGTATTCTCTGTGGAATGTTCAGACAAACAAAGAGCCCAGGTACCGACTCTAGTATTATTCGCCTTCTAGGTATTTTTCTTCTTTTACAGGCACCTATACAACACGAATTCACAATTTTATTGTTTGGGTATGTGTAGAATGTGTAACTATACTGTGCTGCATTTTTTTTTTTTTTTTATCGTGCTGGTGTTTTTCGTTTCGGCCAGAACGTTCAGATTTGCCGTTACCACCAGCTTTTCAAAGATGTTAAAATTATGCGCGCAAACGTCGTTCGTAAAAAGTTGCGCATCGATTGTAATACCATCCGTGTAACAGCGCATGAACACATTTGCGCTCACAATGTTAAGTATGGGATGCGCGCACGAACTTGCGTTCGCGCAGGGTAACTCGCGTTAGACATTAACGCGCATTGTATGCGCGAACGTCGTAATACAACGTTCAGCGCGAAGGGTTTTGCCCCTCGCTTTTGTGCGCGCGCAAAAAGGGTGCACGAAGAATGTAAGAGCCCCTGGTGTTTTTTAACTGCTGGGTGGTATTACGCAATGCAGATTCAGGGGTGGAACTGGAAACAAGGTGTGCTGCCAGGAACATCAGGGGATGGTGAGGAGGGAGGCATGACATTATCCCCTTCTCAACGGTCACACTCCGTACGACCACAAACTGGCAGCAGTTGGGTATCAGCAGACAGCTTGAAGTATCCAGTTACAGGGTCCCAAAGTTCCTTGTATAGTACAATAGCCCGGTTCTTCAGGTGGTGGATCTGGATGAGCAGGAATGCCACAGCCCTGTAGGTTCTTAGAAACGGAGTGGCACAGGTAAGAGGCAGTGTTACCCGAGAACACCGTGCCCACATAGGCGGAGGGCATCGGGGCAGGAGTTGTGTGTAGACCATCCTAGGCCTCTCCAACCTTGGGTCTAATAACATTGGTTTGGCGGCGGCTTCTCCGCTGTCGTCTTCTGGCCTTCGACTGACTTCCTGGATGCCAACCGCAGCAAAGAGTTGTTAATAACAGGGTCAGGGGTAAGGATGGGCATCTTCTCTTCTCCCCCAGGTTCACTTTCATTACTAAAGGAGGAAAAGAGATTAAGACGGGATGTAAGGTCCTCTTCTTCCTCGTCCTCATTACTGCAATCCCCTCTGACATAAACTCGTCGCTGTATGAGGAACAGCAGCCACGCCATGCCACATGTTGACTCGGGGGTCCTTCATAGACAACGATGTTCCCTTGATCTGACTCCTCAGAGGGTGTATAGCCAAATGGAATAACATCCTGTAGAGGGTCATAACCAGCATCTTCGTACCCACAGACGACCGGATCTTGCTGGCTGTGAGTGATGAGAGTAGTCGCGCCTGCAACCTGTGTGCACAGAATCTCCATTGGCTCTGGTTCCACTGACACAGTTTCCATAGGATGGACAGGTTCAGGCTCCCGGGGCAAGGGCATGGCGACCTCTACTTCCATATGACTGTCAGAGCTGGACTTCGGCGATGTTGCATTTCTGGGTACAGCTCTCCTGGGAGTGGGTCTGGGTACAGGAGTTTTCCTGGGTACAGGTTTGGGAGGAGGTGGAGGTTTTGGGGACCTCTTGAGCACAGGAGGTTTTCTGGGTACAGGCTCTCGTGCACCAGATCTCCTGGGGGCCGGTTTTGGCAAGGGTACTGGCTTAGATGCTGGAGGTCTCTCTGAAGCAGGCTTTAAAATGGGGGACTCTACGGAGGAACGGGGGTGAGCCGGTGAGTGCCACGTGTTTTTTAAAAACAGGGTGCTCCTTTTTCTGTTGTTGTCCCATCCCCTTTTTTCCCTGTATCACCCTCTACACATGCTATCAGGGGGTCCACATGTGTTATATGTTGCCCCGTTGTCTTGACGTTGTTATATCATGGCCTATTATCTCTGCCATGTGGACATTGTGCAATTACTTTATTTTAGTATCTTGCATATCATTACTGCGATTTTCTATTTTATATCTTGGTTTATTGTATTGCTGACTTATTTGCAAAATAAAAAAATTTTGAACAAAAAAATAAATAAAATGGGGACTTATTATTATTGTCATCATTTATATGGCGCCAACAGTTTCCGCAGCGCTTTACAATAACCAAAGGGAACGAAATACATATAAACGAACAAAGGATGGAAACAAGAGGTGTAGAGGGCCCGGCTCATAGGAGCTTAGTCTAGAGGGACTTGCTTGGAGACAGTGGTAAACCTGAGCCCTGTTCAATACCTCAGCAGCTGCTGAATTGGATGCAGCGCAGCAATTCCGTTTGCTGCAGCAGGGTCATTGAACGCTTTAGATGCGAATTTCTAATCCAAAATGGCCGACGATTTCTAAATTACAGATTCAGATTGTTTTTTGTATCACTCGGACACAATATAATAAAGAGAAGCAGTCAGCACAATTCTGTTTTGTACGCACACACCACAAATGATAGTTTTTATTGAATAAACGTTATGTTTACTTCTGAAACAATATATAAATTGAACTGTAATATATGTCTATGTGCCGGGGAAATAATAAATAAATATTTTGTGCTTTGGTGAACAAAAACCTCAAAATTAACATTGCTGTACGGAATTGTTACTTGCTTCATGGCGGCGGCCATCTTTAATACGTCACACTCAGCTACTCGCAGCATCTCCTCGAGTCGCTGCAAGTGCTGAGCGCTGAGCGTCAGAACGGCATTCAATGGCAAGTTGCTAACTTAGCACTTGCAGCGGCTGAGGTATTGAACGCGCCTCTGGGAGCCTGGGGTTGCTGCCGAGTTCTAAGCACTGGAGCGTCCATAGAGGTAGTAGCAGACTTTAGACCAGCAGCATGCTGATTGAAAGCAGTGGTGGGTTTCTGGGGTCTTATTGGGCAGTGTACCAGAAAGTGGGTGAAATACACACGGTACAGGCACAGGTTGGCAGTCTGTCTCCTGGCCCATTCTTCGGGAGACAGGGGGTCTCTGTGCCTGCTGGTCGTAGGTACGCAATCCTTGGGTGAGGTTGTCTGTAGATTGTGTAGCAAAGCTTCTCAGCATCTCCTGGAGGCAAAGCAACATGGAGTGCAGGACTGCGGGTTTATTCTGTCATGCCCAGGTACCTGGGTGGCACCGGGATATAGGGGATAGGAACCTGGTATGCAGTCTCCTGCACAGATGGCCAGGTGGGTAAGGTTTGGAAGGGGATGAAGTATGGAAATGTAACCGGAATCTGCAGGTTCACTCAAGACGAGGCCGGACCGGACACGAGCAAGGATTGTCTGAACACGAGTCTCTTCAGGAAAGGCAAACTTTATTGTGATATCACATCAGATGCTCAAACAGGATTCAATCGCAAAGAATGAGCCTCAAATATACAGTGTCCTGAGGTTTTATACCTCAAATACATAATTAGGTACATCCCAATTAGTCCACCTCCCGGTGACACTATCCCACCCCACGTGGGTTAATACCTCCCTTATTATTCATTAATTGGCCGTAAATTGGCAAACTTTATGTTAGTAGCAATAAATCATGATTAGTTGCTCTCACTGTTCCGGGCTGCGCCTGGTTCCCTAGCGCCTTCAATCATTTGTTACAAATGGCACCTGGTCTGATCTCTATACTCCTTTGTATTTCTGCGGGCCCCAACGACCTTGATGTATCTTTCTCTGTGCCTGGAACAGCAGAGATCTCTCTCTCAGTGCTTTAATTGTTTTTCTGCTAATCTCAGCACATTCCTAAATTTCTACGTATGCCTCATTCTAGTTTCAGCTAAAAACCTGCCTAGTTATATTTAAGTGAACCAATATTCTGAACAAGATGGTCGCCTGGCTTATAATGGCAGCCATCTTCCAGTCTATTTCCACTACATTCCCCCCTTGGCTCAAGCCTCAGGCTCTTCTCCTGAGACTTGTAGCCATTACACCTCACTGCTTCTATTCTCAAGTTCCTCATATTTGGGGGGTCCTGCTTTTGTCGGGAACATACCTTGTGGGATAATCAGTGGTATCTTGTGTTTGTGTGGGTGTCAGTGCCTTCTTGCATAGCGGCCAGAGGCAAAGCCCTATACGATACAGTAGTGCCCCTACAACCAAGATCACCACTACCATCAGGATCATAGATCCAATCTGTGAAATAAATCTCAGAATGGATCCAAACCAATCTCCGATTGCTCCGAACCCACGAAGTGGATTCCAGCCTTCAGCAGCGATCCTCCTTGCTGTGTCCTGCAACGGTGCTACCTTTTCTTGGTGATCTTGAATTACCTGATAGTAGTCAGGGACATCATGTGTAGCATTCTTGATGAATGTGCAACATTTATAGTGCATCGTCATCTCACACAATCCATTCAGAGCTGCACTAATCTGTTCCAGTGCCATGTTGTGTATCATTTGCTCCTTTCGTATCTCTCGTACTTCCAGATTCAGCAACTGAATATCCCAACTAGTTTTATTCAAAATCTCATCCATCAAACTGACATAACTGTTCATTCTTGCCATCAACTCTCTTCCCCATCCAGTCCAGGCCGGAAGCCAAGCCCATACTCGATCCGCTTTCTTAAACAACTCTCTCTTCTGTCTCTCAAACACCAGTGGGTACCTAGGGTGAAGTATTGTATCTGAATTAGTGTCCTCCCCCCTTACCTTCTGGATCGGGATCAATTTAGCCAAATAACACATTCCCGTCACTGTATGTGGTACCCATGTGTAGCACACTCCTTTATAACACACCTGATATCCTCCTTTCACTATAAATGGTGATGAATATAGTGTTTCCTTTGTTATCGCTATTGCAAACTGTCTCAACCGTCTCATCATATCCCCTACATCCTGCCTTCCACTGGTTGCGTTCGCAATCTCTTCCTCTTGTTCTCTAGTGAACTGCCTGCATCGTATGTATATATAATATGCCTTCAGTCCTGATCTGAATATGTAAATATACGATGTCCAATTGAACTGACTTGAGTTGCACGCCCCACCCTCGTTACTTATCTCTCTATCTGGGCCTAGTTGAAAACACCACTCTGATTGGTACACTGGTCCTATTATAGGGTGCCCAGGACTGAATGGTTCTGGTTTCTCTCTTGACATATCAACTGTCTGTACTGTAACATTTTCTGATGCAAACATACTCAAATTCATTGGGACAGATGCGAATGGTATATGAATTGTCTCTGGGTGCAGTCTACTACACACCCAACATGTGGTCTGTCCAGACTTTTTAGCATAGTCATATTTAAATTGCACAAGTAAGTGTCCTTTCAGCTGGGTTCCAGATAGCGCCTCTCGCTTTTGTCTCCACATGGTACGGTTCTCCATCATCGGGTGCGTACCATTCCGATTTTTGGTGGTGCTTGGACACTTGGGGCATGTTTCACGTGATAGTCCATAAATCAAATTTGCGAGATATAAAATCAGTACCACAATTGCCCCAAATATCAAAATCCCTTGGGCAATTCTTTTCACAGTCACATAAACCCAATCTCTCCCCACCGGAATTTCAAAAACAAAAAAAAACATTTCCGGCAATTTCTGCATTGATTTACCTAACAGTACAACCTGATCATTTAGTTTAGTTTTCCCCAATGCCCGAAGGTCCCCCCTTAGTCCGTTAATCAGAGGGGTAAGCAGTCCAAACAGAAGTTCGTACGGACTTAGCTTCAATTGGGGGGTTGGACTGCACCTAATGTGCAATAGAACTATCGGCAGCACATCCAACCAGCCTAATAGCATCTCTTGGCACAGTTTGGACATCAAAGTCTTTGCGGTTCATTCTCTCGAATTTTCTGCTCGTTCAACTTCGGTTTCTTTTGTATCTTCTATCTTCTCCATACTCCCCCCATTAATTTTACACCGAAGAATTTCAGCATCATTTTGTATACTCTGCGGAGTCTTTGCTGAACTTCTGAGGTGTTAATCATAAAACGTGTCTCTTGAGGGTTCAGAGGAGTGGAGTAGAAATTTCGGCCTTGGGACCAGATTGGGAAAAGCCATTGGATATAATCATAATTGAGTTCTAATAGTTCACAGTCATTGTGCCATTAGTGCAAAACAATGTCAATAAATTCGCCTCCAGATTCAAATTTCCTCCAATTCATATAAAATTCGTAGTTTGGCATGGCAGGTTGGGTCTCTTGCTTGCAGAGCAGGACTTTGACTTGATCAGTTGTTAGCAATGGTGTTGCAGCCGCTTTTGCGGCCTGGTCTGCGCGCCTGTTGCCTTCCGGATTTCATCATGACCTTTCTGGTGGCCATGACAGTGCATGATACTGACAGCACTTGATTTCCATAAAGCTTCTAGAAGGGCTGTGATTTCAGCTGCATACTTGATTTGTTGTCCTGAGGAAGTGAGTAGGCCTCTCTCCTTGTAGAGTGCACCATGTGCATGGACCGTCATGAAAGCATACTTGGAGTCAGTGTAGATATTCACTCTTTTGCCTTCGGAGATTTCTAGAGCCCTGGTTAGGGCTGTTATTTCAGCCAGTTGTGCAGATGTATGGCCTGGTAGAGAATTTACTTCAATAATTTCTTCTGCTGAGACGACTGCATAGCCGGAGACTTTCTTCCCATCATCCATGTAACTGCTACCATCAGTGAATAGCTGTAGATCGTATTTGTCTAGGGGTACGTCTTTCAAATCTGGCCTGCTACTGAACACTTCTTCCATGACTTGGAGGCATTCATGATCTGGATCCTCTTCACAGTCAGGCAGTAAAGTAGCAGGGTTCAAGGTAGCGATGAGGTCCAAATGAACCCGTGGATTCTCACACATCATAGCTTGGTACTTCGTCATCTGGCTGTTGCTGAACCAGTAGCTTCCTTTCACATCGAGCAGGGCCTTGACAGCATGGGGCACCTTGACATGAAGAACTTGTCCAAGGGTCAGCTTGTCTGCTTCTGCTATCAGCATTGCTGTGGCTGCCACAGCTTTCAGGCATGGGGGTAGGCCACAGGCCACAGGGTCGAGTTGTTTGGAGAGGTAGGCCACAGGCCTTAGCCAAGAGCCGAAACTTTGAATCAGCACTCCTGTAGCTGTTTGATTGTGTTCATGCACATACAGCTGGAAGGGCTTGCTGTGATCTGGCAATCCTAATGCAGGGGCTTCCATTAACAGAGTCTTTAATTTCAGAAAGGCTGCTGTTTGTTCTTCTTCCCAGAGGAAGGGGTCATGCTCTCCCCCCTTGGTGGCTTGATGGAGGGGTTTAGCAATGTCTGCGAAGTTGGGGATCCACAGGCGGCAGAAGCCCGCAGCTCCTAGGAATTCACAAACTTGTCTCCTTGTCTTTGGTTGGGGTATTCGGCATACTGCTTCTTTTCTCTCCGCCCCCAGTGCACGCTTGGTACCTGTTAATTGAAAACCGAGATACTTCACAGTCTGTTTACATATTTGTGCTTTTCTTTTGGACACTCTGTAACCTGCAAGGCATAGCAGATGTAACAGGGCTTTAGTGGCAGAGAGTAGGGATGTGCACCGATTTTTTTTTCGATTCGATTCGATTTTTCGATTTTTCAAACTTTTCGATTCGGCTCGTTTCGACTGCTTTCTGTTTCGATTCGGTTCGGTTCGATTCGGTTTTCGGGTACATTTATTTTTCGGAATTTCGACCATTTTTCGTATTTTCGGGTAACCTCACTAGGTTTCTGTATCGACTTTTCGTTATTTCGGAAAATTTTCGTTTTTCGGAATTGTACATGGCTTTCGGCATATCGCCAATTTTTCGTTTTTCGGAACTTTTCGTATTTCTGAACTTTTCGTTTTTTCGGAATTGTACATGTTTCGGCATATCGCCAATTTTTCGTTTTTCGGAACGTCTGTTCTCGTTTCAAAGCTGTCTAACTCTATTCGTTTGATGAAAACTATGACGGAATGGGATGTTCCGCCTGCGGGTGTGCTCAATCTGCGTGACCCCTTCGCTTACCGCTGGCCGACTACCGAGTGACGCGCACTCGGCGTCTCGTGCGGCCTGGCGTGACCCTGGGGAAGGGTTAGCGGGCGGTGGAGGGGACCCCTGCCTAGAACCAGCCCGACCACTGAGCCATACAGCACTCAGCGTCCCGAGCAGCTGGTTCACTGACCTTGTGGGTGTGGAGTGCGTCTGCGGGCGGCCGTGCGAATCTGGGGATCGGGTCTGCCGCGGAGGAATATTCGGATCTGATTGCGGAGGAATATTCGGATCTTTAAACGGATGAATCTTCGGATCTTACGGGAGCGGCTGAATCTTCGGATCTGATCACCGCTCACTTGGTATACCGAAGCGCGGTACGCGGCCGCGCCTTCGGTTCGGATCTTAAGTCCGTTCTGATCTTAAGTCCGTTCTGATCTTAAGTCCGTTCTGATCTTAAGTCCGTTCTGATCTTAAGTCTGGACACCGCACCCTGAGACCGCGCGGGATGCTCAGACAGTATATGCGGCGGAGAGTAAAGGACATCAGGCGAGGCTGAATGCACTGGAAAATCTGAGTTTATTTTTCACATCACAGACATTTATCACTTTACACAATTAGGAATACAATGGGAATCCCTGCCCGCCCACACAAGTCCCATTGGCCCTCGCTGGCAGGAGGCACCCTGGCCCCGATTCGTATTGGCCATTACGAATCGGGGAGTTGCCGATTCGGCCATTTTACGAACCGAGTATTCTGATCTGGACCACGAGGTGATCAGAAAATGGCGGCGGGCGTGGCAGGCAAAGGGAAAATACATTACGCAATAAACCAACGGGGAACACCTTATTACACCACACAATAATCACATCTAAATAAAAGTACTTGTAAAACTAGGTGCGTGCCACCACACCCAAGTGTCCATAGCCACCACTGTCACTGTGCACCGCCCCTGGCTGAGGGTGCTGGGCCATCCCGTGACACTCCTCCCCCTCCCCCAGTTCGACGCACCTGGTCTGACCCCACCGGGTCATACCGGGGAAGTCGGTGCTCCCAGGCCCATAGTCAGTCTGGGGAGGCCGAGTCACCAGGCCTCTCCATTTGGCCTTGCGGCCGTGCCAGCTTGGTCGGGACCCCATGTCCTTGGAGTTTCCCCGGCTGGGCGAGAGGACATACATCTGGGCCGGCGTGCCTCCTGTGTCCCCTCCAGGGTTACTGCTCACCCGGGGAACCCGGGTGCTAAATGCACACGCCCCAGGTGCCCAGGTCAACGGTGGAAAGCACCGTGGCTGCGTGGGGCCCCCGAGCCCAAGGGTTGCCAAAATGGGCAGAGGCCCGCGGCGCTCTGCCCCGTTGCCAGCTCTTCCGCTGGATGGCCAGGTACGGGCCGGCAACCGAAGAAGCAAGTAGGGCCAAACCTGGCTGCTCTTCCCTGCAGCCGACGAAGGGAACAAATGGATGCCACAGCAGTTGCACGGGGTCAACCTCACTCTGCCCCGCGGGGCAAGGTGGGAGAGACGGGCAGAGGCCAGCGGCGCTCTGCCCTGGTGTCAGCTCTTCCGCTGGGTGGAAATCTCCTTGTGGAGAGATGGTCACTTCACCCCCCGGGGCAATCAATGGTTGCGCACAACCCATCCGGGGAGACCATCCGTCTGCTCCACCTGGCAGACTGGGGGTAGTGGGCAGAGGCCAGCGGCGCTCTGCCCCGTGGCCAGCTCTTCAGCTGGGTGAGGATCTCCTTGTGGGAGGATGGTTTCTTCCTCCCCGGGACAATCAATGGTTGCGCACAACCCATCCCGGGGGAACCAACTGTCTGCTCCTCCTGGCAGACTGTAAGCGGTGGGCAGAGGCCAGCGGCACTCTGCCCCGTAGCCAGCTCTTCCGCTGGTTGGAGATCTCCTTGGGGAAGGATGGTCACTTCACCCCCCGGGGCAAACAATGGTTGCGCACAACCCATCCCGGGGGGACCATCCGTCTGCTCTCCTGGCAGACTTTGAGTAGTGGGCAGAGACCAGCGGCACTCTGCCCCGTAGCCAGCTCTTCTGCTGGTTGGAGATCTCCTTGGGGAAGGATGGTCTCTTCACCCCCCGGGGCAAACAATGGTTGCGCACAACCCATCCCGGGGGAACCATCCGTCTGCTCCTCCTGGCAGACTTTGAGTAGTGGGCAGAGACCAGCGGCACTCTGCCCCGTAGCCAGCTCTTCTGCTGGGGGAGATCTCCTTGCGGGAGGACGGTTACTTCACCCCCCGGGGCAAACAAGGGTTGCGCACAACCCATCCCGGGGGAACCATCCGTCTGCTCCACCTGGCAGACTGTCAGCAGGGGCAGAGGCCAGCGACGCTCTGCCCCGTGGCCAGCTCTTCCGCTGGTTGGCAATCTCCTTGTGGCGGGATGGTCTCTTCACCCCCCGGGGCAATCAGTGGTTGCGCGCAACCCATCCCGGGGGAACCATCCGTCTGCTCCTCCTGGCAGACGTTGAGTAGTGGGCAGAGACCAGCGGCACTCTGCCCCGTAGCCAGCTCTTCCGCTGGGTGGAGATCTCCTTGGGGAAGGATGGTCTCTTCACCCCCCGGGGCAAACAATGGTTGCGCACAACCCATCCCGGGGGGACCATCCGTCTCCTCCCCCGCTGGACCCGTGGCCTCGGCCACCCTGTCCTCTTGCGGGGTGCAGGGGGTAACTTCCTCAGTCGACCCCCCCACGGGCACCCATGGGTCCGCCTCGGCCTCCCATAGGTCCCAAACCTGGGACTGTCGACTTCCTCCGCCGACCCGTCCCACCACGGGGAGCTCAGGCTCGACTGCGGAACGCCGTCCAACAGTCTCCGATAAGCCACCTCGAGCTCCCACTCTCGCTCGGCTAGGGACTCCAGCTCCTCAAACACCGAGTCCCTGCTGTCTGACGGGATCTCCAGTTCCCGTCGCTCCAGGATGTCTTCCATCCGCTCCTCGGTCTCCTCTCCAAACTCGGGGTCGGCGGCCATGCCCTCGTAGAGCAGCCCCGTACCCCCGTAGCGAGGCCCTGCAGTGGAACTGCCTTCACTAGGGCGCACGGTCGGGGAGGCGGTTAGCCACCGGAGGGCGCGGTACTCGGCGTCCAGTGCGATCTCCTGCTGCACCAGACTCCGGAGCTCGTCCTCCCACTCCTCTGGGGCCCGCCCCTGCAGGAACGCTGCTCGCACATCGTACTGCACTCGATGGACGACAGCGTCGGAGGGAATGTACACCCCATGGCAGTCCCGCTCATGGTCCAGGGCCTCGTACCACAGCTCCTCTGTGGACCTCTGGTCCTGCTCCAGGCCCTCCTGCAGCTCTCTTGCCAACACGACCTTCATGTCGGCGTAGGTGCCAGCGCAGGAGCACCGCTCCTCAACGGAGAATGGGGCGTCCTCAGATGCAGCTCCAGGCGGGCTGTGAGTCTTCATCCGAGGGTCGCGGGGATAAGTGACGTCCTCAGTACAGGCTCCAGGCAAGCTGAGAGTCCCGCAAGCATAGTCACTGGGGTTTGCAGATTCCCCAGGTGAAGCTCCAGTCGCGCTGTGAGCCTCGACCCAGGGTTCCACAGGGAAGGGTTCGGGGTCAACATAATCAGTCTCTGCTCCGCGGAGCTCTGCCAACCGCAGCTCGTGCTGGCGTTCCTTCTCCTGCTCAACTTCCCGGTAGAACTCCCGAATCACTTGATATCTGGCCCCCTCCGCCGGGGCATCACCGAGCAGGGTGATCCGACGCCGCAACTCCCTGAGGCCAGCATCTTCCTCCACCTCTGCGCGGACAGGGCTGGGGACGGGCATCATCGCCTCGTCCTGATCCATCCTGGTCAGTTCCTTGATCAGCGTCTTTCTTTTCTTGTTACCCGGCGTTCCTCCCCGGTTCTCCAACATCCCACGCAGGGTGTCCCTGTTGTAGGGGTTGTACACCGCCATGGCGTAAGTCTCCTAGGGGTCTGCAGAGAGCGATCCCACCGCTGCCACCAGTATGACGGAATGGGATGTTGTTCCGCCTGCGGGTGTGCTCAATCTGCGTGACCCCTTCGCTTACCGCTGGCCCGACTACCGAGTGACGCGCACTCGGCGTCTCGTGCGGCCTGGCGTGACCCTGGGGAAGGGTTAGCGGGCGGTGGAGGGGACCCCTGCCTAGAACCAGCCCGACCACTGAGCCATACAGCACTCAGCGTCCCGAGCAGCTGGTTCACTGACCTTGTGGGTGTGGAGTGCGTCTGCGGGCGGCCGTGCGAATCTGGGGATCGGGTCTGCCGCGGAGGAATATTCGGATCTGATTGCGGAGGAATATTCGGATCTTTAAACGGATGAATCTTCGGATCTTACGGGAGCGGCTGAATCTTCGGATCTGATCACCGCTCACTTGGTATACCGAAGCGCGGTACGCGGCCGCGCCTTCGGTTCGGATCTTAAGTCCGTTCTGATCTTAAGTCCGTTCTGATCTTAAGTCCGTTCTGATCTTAAGTCCGTTCTGATCTTAAGTCTGGACACCGCACCCTGAGACCGCGCGGGATGCTCAGACAGTATATGCGGCGGAGAGTAAAGGACATCAGGCGAGGCTGAATGCACTGGAAAATCTGAGTTTATTTTTCACATCACATACATTTATCACTTTACACAATTAGGAATACAATGGGGATCCCTGCCCGCCCACACAAGTCCCATTGGCCCTCGCTGGCAGGAGGCACCCTGGCCCCGATTCGTATTGGCCATTACGAATCGGGGAGTTGCCGATTCGGCCATTTTACGAACCGAGTATTCTGATCTGGACCACGAGGTGATCAGAAAATGGCGGCGGGCGTGGCAGGCAAAGGGAAAATACATTACGCAATAAACCAACGGGGAACACCTTATTACACCACACAATAATCACATCTAAATAAAAGTACTTGTAAAACTAGGTGCGTGCCACCACACCCAAGTGTCCATAGCCACCACTGTCACTGTGCACCGCCCCTGGCTGAGGGTGCTGGGCCATCCCGTGACAAAAACTACTATGGTTTACTTTTTTAATACTACTTTATATATTTTTTATAATACATTTTTGGTTTGTTTTTCGGATCCAAAATTCATTATGTCGATACGATAATTCTGGCGATTCTATCGTGTTTTTTTAATTAACCCTTTCGCTGCTGAGGCTTTTCCCGCCCCTGTGCTGAGGTCATTTTTAGCGGTTTTGCTCATCATGTTTAAACGTGTTTTTAAGGCTTATTTTAGTATATGACCAGACATATTATATATCGTTCTTTCCGGCAGACTCAGCAGATTCATAATATGTCATTATTATATGTATACGTCATGACCTGTCTGTATATTATAACAAAAAAATGCAATAAAATATGAATTTTCAATAATTTACAATGTGTAAAGTGTTTTTTTTTCACATTTTAACATGCGAGCAATTGCGGTTATATTTTGTATGGGGAGCGCTTGTTAAAAAAATTAGAGATGGGGTCTCGTTACATTTTCTTTTGGGGAAAATTACGCGATTTTTAACAAACGCACCGCATACAAAAATCGTTAGTGCAGCATCATTGTTCACATTATAATTGAAATGGGAACAATATTGCTGCATTAACAAACCAAAAAAAAGAAAAAAAAATTGTTTATTATTTTTTTATAAATGTTTTTAAATATTTTTTTAATTTTTTTACAAACGTTTTTCACATTCGTGTTTGGTATCGTTGGAACAGCCATGCTCTGGCTGATCCAACAATACCAAACTTTAACCCCTAGCTGCCATGGATCGGGAGTTCATTTTGGAACCCCCTATCTCCACCATTGGTGGCAGCTTGGGTTAACTCCAGGACTGGCGTCATCGTGCTATGCACGATGACGCCAGTCCTCAGGGGGAGTTACCGGAAGCTTGGCCGACATCCGACATCCTCATGGATATGCCCCAGCTCCTCATGGATATTGCCCCAGCTCCTCGTGGACATGCCCCAGCTCCTCGTGGATATTGCCCCAGCTCCTCGTGGACATGCCCCAGCTCCTCGTGGACATGCCCCAGCTCCTCGTGGACATGCCCCAGCTCCTCGTGGACATGCCCCAGCTCCTCGTGGATATGCCCCAGCTCACACATGGATTTGCCCCAGCTCCTCGTGGATATGCCCCAGTTCACACATGGATTTGCCCCAGCTCCTCGTGGATATGCCCCAGCTCCTCGTGGATATGCCCCAGCACATGGAATGCCCCAGCTCCTCGTGGATATGCCCCAGCACATGGAATGCCCCAGCTCCTCATGGATATGCCCCAGCTCCTCATGGATTTGCCCCAGCACATGGAATGCCCCAGCACCTCATGAAAATGGCCCCAGCTCACCTCCGCTGCCTTTTTCGCTCCCTCAGAGCGTCCGGCGGCGCAGAGCTTGGGCGCTCGCCAGGGGGAGCCACGTGACCAGCTGCGATTGGCTGGTGACGTGTTTCCTCCAGGCGAGCGTCGAAGCTGCATGCTTCGGACGCTCGCAGGGAGTGAAAAACGCGGCGGAGGGTGAGACACCCGCCCTTAGGGTGACGGTGTCACCCTAAAGGCGGGTGTCACCTGGTGCGGGCCGCACCCCCGCCCCCATGTTACGACGCCACTGGTATATACATTTAACGGCCGCACGCCCACGGACTTACTCTATCCAAACAAAGTTCAGAATGATGTGAAACATTGGGACTTTTTGGATAGATTTCGATTTTCGACTATCCAGAAGTTAAAAAAATAAAAAAGGTCGAAATCTAATGCAAAAGTCCCGATGTTTCACATCGGGATGTCAGATATTAATAGGCTTGTGCACTGATTTTTTTTTCGGTTCGATTAGATTTGTTCTGATGTTTAAAATTTTTGATTCGGCTCGTTTCAACCGATTTCTGTTTCGATTCGTTTTGGTTTGGCTCGTTTATCGTGTAAATTTTTTTTTTGAATATCGACCATTTTTCGTATTTTCGGGTCAGTTTGCTGGTTTTTTGTATCAACTTTTCGTGATTTCGGAATTTTTCATTTTTTTCGGAACGTCTGTTCTCCTCGTTTCAAAGCTGTCTAACTCTATTCGTTTGACGCGTAAACTACTATGGTTTACTTTTTTATACTTTATATATTTTTTTATAAAAAAATTTTTGGTTTGTTTTTCGGATCCGATAATTCATTCTGTCGATACGATAATTCTGGCGATTCTATCGTGTTTTTTTTTATTAAATAAAGATCCTTTTTTTCTTATGAATATACATTTCACAACTTTATTTATTTAATCACATTAAAAAAATGGTATGAAAGCCAAGGAACAAAAAAAAAAAGAACAAAACTATTTAAAAAACGCTAAACTGACCCGAATGATCTGACTTTAAAGATAAAAACCAGAACAAAAAGGTTTTAAAACGGAAAAAGTAGTTGATCAAAATGATCTGAAATTTAAAAAAAAATAAAATGATTTAAAGGTTTCAGACAAAAAAAAAATTAACCCTTTCGCTGCTGAGGCATTTCACGGCTTCCCTTCACGCCTGTGTGCGGCACTGCTTCTGCTGCTGCTGAGCTAATTTTTAACAGTTTCGCTCCTCTTGTTTAAACGCGTTTTGAAGCCTTCTTTTATAATATGACCCAGACATGTTATATATCGTTCTTTCCGGCAGACACGGCAGATGATTCATAATATATCATTATCATATGTATGCGTCATGTCCTGTCTGTATATTATAAAAAAAAATGCAATAAAATTAGAATTTTCAATGTTTGTTTTACAAGTGTAAAGTGTTTTTTTCACATTTTATCATGCGAGTGTTTGCGGTTATATTTTATGAGTTGCGTTTGTTAAAAAAAAATTGAAAAGGGGACTTGTTATATTTTTTTGGGTGAAAATTACACAGTCACATTCATGGCCACAAATATGTTGACAAATTTATGACAAAGGGTCCATAGAAATGTCAATAAATTTATGTACATATGATTTTAACAGTGTGGACTGGAAACAAGCAATACATAATTAACTTATTAACGTAAAGCAACGCACACAACAGGAAAATATATAAAAAAATAGAAAATTTATTTACATGGGGAAGGATGGCAAACTGCCCAACGGGGGCACAAAACAACACAAACAAACATCTTCCAGTCTAAGCCAGGCGATAATAATTACTGGCATTTGAGGAGATGTTGGAGCTGGTCCGCATCTTCGATAACAAGGAATATGACTGCAGTAAGGGCCCTTACGCAGGAAGAGTAATTTGAGAAAGGATCGGAACAGAGAAGTTACGCGCACCACCATCCTAGAGTGTTTGGGAAGGACGGTACGAAGGACCAGATCAGAAAACGCTGGTCCGACCCAAAGCAGGCGAGCAGGAGCAGCTGAGGCACTGCCGCTCAAGCATGTCCGCGGTGGTCACTAGCTGCTCACGGAGGACCTGCAGCAGTTCCTGGATGCTGTCAATGGTCCTGACTGCCAGGCGAAGCTGCTGACCAATTGCCTCCGAGTCCCGAGGTCTGGCTTCTCCTTCTATATATCCAATAAATGAAAGAAGGAAAATACAGTAAGTAAAGCAGGTTTCTATTTTTGACTGAAAGTCTTGAAAAAATATAACAGTAGTATATACCAGTGCTGGCAGCTTCCTGAGGCTCCTCCTCCTCCTCCGACTGATCCCCCACGACCACCGTCAGCATATCCAGGGCTATATGTAAGAAATTAAAGAAATAAAAAATACAGTAAACAACAAAACTGATTTATTTTTGAACAAAAGTCGATGCAAAATACAACAGTAAAAAAAAACAAACCTGGACTGGCGGCCTCTGGCTCCCTCTCTTCCTCCTCCTTCCTCCTCCTCCTCTTCCTCCTCCTGCTCCTCTTGTGCTATACATAAAAAAATTTAATTAAAATACAGTAAACAAAAAATGTTTCTGTTTTTGACCAAAAGTCGTTGCAAAATAAAACAGTATATACCAGCGCTGGTGGATGCCCGTGGCTCCTCCTCCTCCTCTCCTCCGGGGCACTGGTGCCCGCCGGGGCAGATTCGGCGGCCTTCTTCCTGTCTTCTGCCAGATTCAAAAAATAACACGTAAATAATGCAGACTGGAAAAAATGGTATATCTATACACTATATTGCCGAAAGTATTGCGACACCCCCTCCACTACCCCACTACCAGAGGCCTGTTCAGTACCTCAGCAGCTGCTGAATTGCTGCAGCAGTGTCGTTGAAACCTTTGGATGCGAATTTTGAATCCAAAATGGCCGATGATTTCTTAATGAAAAATTCAGATTGTTTTTCGGATCACTCGGACAAAATGTAATAAAGAGAAGCAGTCAGCACAATTCCGTTTTGTACGCACACACCACAAATGATCGTTTTTAATGAATAAACGTTATGTTTACTTCTGAAACAATATATAATTTGAACTGTAATATATGTCTATGTGCAGGGGGAAATAATAAATAAATATTTTGTGCTTTGGTAACAGAAACCGCAAAATTAACATTGCTGTATGGAATTATTACATGCTTGGAGGCGGCGGCCATCTTGCTGTACGGCATTGTTACTGCTTCATGGCGGCGGCCATCTTTTAAAACGTCACACTCAGCATCTCCTCGGGTCGCTGCAAGTGCTAGGTTAGCATGCTGAGCGATTGAACGGCGTTCAATGGCAAGTTGCTAACTTAGCACTTGCAGCGGCTGAGGTATTGAACAGGCCTCAGCTTGACCCCCCCCACTACTCCCATCTCATACATATATTGCACACAGACATATATTACCGTTCATTTATATTTTTTTTCAGAAGTAAACATTACGTTTATTCAATAAAAACTATTATTTGTGTTGTGTGCGTACAAAGCGCATTGTGTGACTGCTTTTAGTTATTTTATAGATGGCCTCAGCCTCAGTTTCACTTTCAGTTTCTGCGAATAAAACTGGATATTGCAGAAACAACCATTTTGTTTTGAAATTTGCATCTAAAGCATTCAGTGACACTGCTGCAGCAGCTGCTGAGGCTGTATTGAACGCAGCTCTGTTTGGATGCACCTTCAGAAGAACTACATGTCCCATCCTATCACTTAGCAGAGACGCAGAGATTTTTATTGATGCGCAGGTGGGAACCAATATTGGGCAAGCTGCGGGTCATCTCGTATGCATCACTCAATCACAACTCCCCCCCAGCACACTACAGACTACACACAGTGCCAAAAGAAATCCAGCATTGTAACTTCACCTACATACATCAAATATCACAATTTTCACGAATACGTAAAATCACAAAAAGGAAGAGCTATGGCAAAAATGCTTGTATCACGAGTCGTGAAAACGCAAAGCTATACACAATCACATTGCATGAAAAAAGGACTAGATAAATCAACGTATTTCTGTGCACATTAGCACATGCAAGCACATTATTATTATACAGGATTTATATAGCGCCAACAGTTTGCGCAGCGCTTTACAATATAACTTGACACTTACGTTTCGCTATGATGCGCCGGATGCGCCTCAGCTGCTTCTGCTCTCGAACCTTCAAATCCGACCAGCGTTTCCTCAGCTGGTCCTTCGTGCGTTCCTTTCCAAACCTCTCCAAAATGGTGGAGCGTACCTTCTGTAGGATTCGATCCTTCCTCGCATTACACTTCCTGCGGTAAGGGCCCTTACTGCAATCATAATCCTTGTAATCGAAGATGCGCACAAGCTCCAACATCTCCTCAAATGCCATGTTTGTGGCTCGTTTCTTCTTGGGTGCTGCTGGTGACGAATCTGCCGATGAGGTGCTACTGCTTGCAGCGGCCATTTTGATGAATAATAATAACAACAATATTTTGTTCAAAAAGTTGTCAATAAAAGTTTGCTCAATAAAGTTACGATCTCGCGTGCGTTCGCGCGCATGCGCGACCCGCGGTCGAATCGGATCTGACCCAAATACGACAATTCCTATCGGATCAGTGAAAAAAATAAACGCATTTACATTTTACACATACAAACTTTACAGAATCAGCGATATAACAGATATATATAGTTTAAATAATACGATTACGATGTCCAGACTGGAACCGAAATCCCGAATGGAACTGAAATCATGAATAGACTATAGAGGGAAAATAAATTTCGATTTGACACATTTCAACTTTTTCAAGTCCATTTGAAAATTCCGAAAATTTTTCGATTTGGCTCGGAAAACTTTTCGGATTTCGGAACTTTTCGGATTTCGGAACTTTTCGGATTTCGGAACTTTTCGTTTTTCGAAAGTCTGTTCTCGTTTCAAAGCAATAGATTTCGATGACATTTCAAGTTCATTCGAAAATTCCGAAAAAAATTAGTTTCGGCTCGGAAACCTTTTCGATTCGGCTGTTTTCGGGTCTAAATATTTTCGGAATTTCGGTCGAATCGAAAGACCCGAATCGGGAAATTTCGTGAAAATTCCGAAATTCCGAAACCCGAAACGCACATCCCTAGCAGAGAGACAGTCTTTTTCTGTGGGAGAGGCCAGTAATAAATCATTGACATACTGCAACAAAACAACTTTGTCTGGCTGAGCGTTGAAGGACAGGAGGTCCTGGCTGAGCGCGCACCCAAAAATCGTGGGCGAGTTCTTGAAACCTTGGGGGAGGCGTGTCCAGGTCATTTGATGACGCGCTCCCGTGGTGGAGTCCTCCCATTGAAACACAAAAAGGGGCTGGCTTGCTGGGGCCAGGCGGATGCAAAAGAAAGCGTCTTTTAAATCAAGCACCGTGTAATATTTTGTATCTCCAGGAATTAATGCCAGCAGATTATATGGATTAGGGACTACAGGGTGTAAAGTTACTGTGGCCTCGTTAACCGCTCGTAAATCTTGGACCGGGCGGTATTCTTGTGTGCCCTCTTTCAGTACTGGCAACAGAGGTGTGTTCCACGGTGACACGCAGAATTTCAATATGCCGTGATCTTTAAGTCTCTGTAAATGCGTTTGGATATTCTGCTTGGCTTTCTGTGGGATGTGATATTGTCTTAGAGCCACAGGCACTGCCCCCGGTTTTAAATCAACGTATACCGGAGGGATATTTACAGCTAGCCCGGGCGGGTTTTCCTCCGCCCACACCTCAGGAATTCCAAGGAGTAGTGTGTGCGGGTCCAGGTCTGCCGGGGTTGGTGCTGTACGCCATTCTTCTTCTCTTGGCATAATTACTGCAATTTTTGCGGGTTGGATGCACTGGCTGGCTGGGCTGTGCTGCCGTGCAGAGCTGCCACTCTCAGGCAGGTCTAATCTAGCGTGACCCCCGGGAAAAAACATAATTTGGGCTTGCAATTTGCAAAAAATATCCCGCCCCAGGAGCTGGATGGGACATTCGGGCATATACATATACACATTGTATAAACAATATTCTCAGAGGTCTCTCTCCCGTAGCCAAAACAGACTTTTAATACCACATCGAAAAAACAAACAAAAACAACAAAACATTCCATTGTTATAAGACCATTCCAAACATCTCATCAGTAATCATCTAAAATAATCCCATAACAATAAAATAACTATCCCACCAGAAATCAAATAAAAATATAATTTTAATTGAATTATTAATCATAATTTTACTATATTTTAACTATATAGAACATAAAAACAGTATAAAACTACTTTAATTATTTCTCAAACTGCTCTTTTAATATTAATTTTCTAACCGTTTCATATATTTCCATTTAATTTGTTAATAAATTGTATTATATTTTGGTAGACAATATTGTATATTATTATATACTTATTATTGTTATAATCTGTAACAATATAAAAACCAGGACTTTTTTTTTTTTAATTCTAGCTCTGTGAACAAAACTAGAGTTTTTGGAATAATATCAACACAAAATATAAACATATATCCTGCACTCAACAGACTTCATACATTCTATTGTAGCACACATTAAAAATTAGCTAAGCATAGTAATTTTTCTTCTTCATTTCTTTTTAATTTGAATTCGCTGCACAGACACACAAAGGGTTACTTTCTCTGTCTATCAGAGAGCAAAAAGCTGACTCCCCCCTTCCCCCTCTCCGCGCAAACAGTGTGTCAGAAAAGAGGGGGGGAGGAAACAAGTACGGAGCCCAATCTCACTACCTCTCAGCCATTCCACACTCTAAATTAATTACTTATCACACTTTATTTTTAATTGAACAGTTTGATAGATTATAAACACAATCAGACAAAAACATTCTACCATAGATCATTCGATACAGCACACTATTTATTAATCACATTCTCTGACTTCATACTCACGCAGAACAGTACAGATATCATATCCGAATAATCAGTCCGAATTACATACACAAGATATACAGCACTGTAAATTTTTTTTTTTTTTTTTAACCACTTGAATGCTAAGGACGCGCTCAGCGCGTCCTCAGCATTCCCGCTGGTATGCGGAGGACGCGCTGAGCGCGTCCTCGCATTGGGGTCAGCGTTCGGCCGGGTTCCGGCCGATCGCTGGCCCTCCGGTGCGGGCTGACATCCTGGATGTCAGCCCGGCATCCGGAGCAGTGGCCGCCATTATTAGGTGTCATCGCGCCCCCGCGATGACACCTAATTCAGGCGCCCCCCCGCATGTGCGGAGGAGGCGCCTGAAAGGGAGGGGGGGAGGTCCTTCGGACCTCTCTCCTCCCGATCGGCGGCTCACAGGGGCTTAACCCAGGCATCATTTGGAAGGGCACAGCCTGCCCTTCCAAATGATGCCTGGCATTAACCCCTGGGGAGCTGGATCGCAAATCGGCGCTGAAAAGCGCCGATTTTGCGATCCTTCCCGGGAGCTGGCCGACATCTTGGATGTCGGCCAAGCTTCCGGGAACTCCCCCAGAGGACTGGCGTCATCGTGCGCAGCACGATGACGCCAGTCCTAGCATTAACCCCTAACTGCCACGAACTGTGGAGATAGGGAGTTCCAATGAACTCCCTATCTCCCGATCCGTGGCAGTTAGGGGTTAAATTTTGATATCGTTGGATCGGCCAGAGCATGGCCGTTCCAACGATACCAAACATGAAAGTAAAAAAAATTGTAAAAAAAAAAAAAAAAAGAAAAATAAAAATAAAAAAAAAAAAAAAAAAAAAAATTAAAAAAAAAAAAATAAACACTTTTTTTTTATTTTTTTTGGTTTGTTAATGCAGCAATATTGTTCCCATTTCAATTATAATGTGAACAATGATGCTGCATTAACGATTTTTGTATGCGGTGCGTTTGTTAAAAATGGTGTCATTTTCCCCAAAAAAAAATGTAACGAGACCCCATCTCGAATTTTTTAACAAGCGCACCCCATACAAAATATAACCGCAATTGCTCGCATGTTAAAATGTGGAAAAAAACACTTTACACGCTGTAAATTATTGAAAATACATATTTTATTGCATTTTTTGTTATAATATACAAACATGACATAACGTATACATATAATAATGACATATTATGAATCTACCGAGTCTGACGGAAAGAACGATATATAATATGTCGATGTCATATACTAAAATAAGCCTTCAAAACAGGTTTAAACATGATGCGCAAAACAGGTAAAAAATGACCTCAGCACAGGGGCGGGAAAAGCCTCAGCAGCGAAAGGGTTAAAAACCTTCTAGATTACCATCTGATCTATTGATCATCTCATTTTCTTCTGGCCCAGGGGGAAGTGGGGGCTCAGAGACTCCTGAAGATCATTACATAATCCACACACAAAACTTGTAAATTATCTTTATTTTACTGGTATATTAAAACACAAAATATATATATATATATATATATAAACGCCAGGGATCCCCGCACTCCACGTGTAAATGCAGTTAATTGCTCCGGTGCTGGACTCTCGCCGAACCAGCTATACACAGTGTACAAAGGAGACCGCTCCACGGAGTCTTCAATTCAAGGAACTTTAATGTTCCTTGAATTGAAGACTCCGTGGAGCGGTCTCCTTTGTACACTGTATATATATATATATATATATATCTTCACACTCATCATTATCATCACTGTCCTCTTGGTCTACCAATTTATATATGCTCCCGTCGGGCATTTCGATCTTTCCTGGTGGGACCTCTCTGTCTCTTCCACCCACTGCCCCCTCATTTTCCTTCGCAATTCCGCCCGCTGGAGCGGAGAAAGCCGGCGGAGCAGTAGCAGCCGCCGGCCTTTGCAACCGTGACACACAAAACTTCTCTAGCTGCCCCATAATATAATGGATATTGCGGGGGCAGGGAATCAATCTCCTCCGGTTGTTCTACCAACATCGGTCTTTTCTTTTAATTATTTTCTTTATTTGGGGGGGGGTACCTGCTTCTTGTTATGTCCCGCCATCATTATAAAATGACTTTTATCCTTTACACAATACTTCCATATATCTATATATGGGTACTGCTCAGGATGTCCGCATTTCCCGGTTACTTGGGAATGCACTTTCTGTATTAGCGCCGGGTCCATTGACCCCTGCTCTGGCCAGTCTGGAACTAGCAATAGCCATACAATTGTACACATTCCTGTTAATTTCCCTTTAGTTAACTTTACACCATAATCATGTGTTGTATATAGTGCTTCAAAATTCCGCACCATATACCCTAGGGGCGTCTCACCCTACTTTACCTTTCTTGGCTTGGATGATCCGCTACCCATTGTTACTTTTAAAAGCAACAACCTTTTTACAATACAAATATTACTCTTTAGCAAGAACACTTAGAATTTACGGTCTGGTACTGCAGTCAACAATTCATATGTGTCTGACTCGCTTCCTCCGTCAGTAGCCGGACTGCAGTCGCCTGAGCCGGAAACGTACCTTGGAAGTCCACTCTCAAGTTTGTTTTCTCGCAGTGCGAGTAGGCGCTCGTTCACTCACAGCAGTCTCAGCAATCAATCATAACTCATACTGTACCAGATACTTTCAACACAAAACAATACATAAACAATTCAACTCTTTCTACTAGCCGAGGGCACACCGTCCCTCCTTTTGGCTCCTTATACCCTGTTAATTGACCTCTAACTCTTGACTGCTTGTGACTATGTGCACCCCGTTCTATAACTACACTCCCGTCTGCAATTCCAATTTGCCTATGAGTAATTCTACCCACCTGGCACCACTATCTCTGCAGCTACCGTTGGCCCCAATATGAGCCCTCTTCACTACACGACGTACACACTAGCACTGACACAGGGCTCTAAGCCCGGTCACAGAAATCTCTCCGCCTTTCCTTTGTCCACGTGGTGAAGCTCTATTTACAAACACTGACTATGACTATGCAACTCCACGCGGCTCCCTTCTCCCTCACATACAGACTCTACCCTTTGGTCAACATCCGATCCCCCGGGTCCAGACACGCGCTAGCCACTTTCTGGCTCCTTTGCTTGACCGTACTTTTGGCGGCGGGTTCGGTATGCTAACGGGACCGTGGCCACGGGTCCCCTTATCCAACTTCGGTCGGACGTTTCCCTTTATACCGGTATTTCCATTTCCATTTCCATTAGCCATACAAACATAGAAGACACTTTACCTATCGCCGCGCTGTTCGCTGTTTCCTCGGACTCAGGGGTGTCCCAGCTTCCCGGGCCGGGGGTCTGTTTGGGACGAGACGAGGTCCACTGTACAGGAAATCCTGCTTGGCGCCTGCAGATGTCAGCTCACCTTCAACGGACGCCCAACCAGCGGGATCACTCGCACCTGCAGTCAACCGCTACAGTGTCCAGCAATCGTTACCGTGCCGGCAAGGGCCCGTATCCCGGCTATCGAGCCCCCAGAAATGTAACCGGAATCTGCAGGTTCACTCAAGACGAGGCCAGACTGGACACGAGCAAGGATTGTCTGAACACGAGTCTCTTCAGGAAAGGCAAACTTTATTGTGATATCACAACAGATGCTCAAACAGGATTCAATCGCAAAGAATGAGCCTCAAATATACAGTGTCCTGAGGTTTTATACCTCAAATACATAATTAGGTACATCCCAATTAGTCCACCTCCCGGTGACACTATCCCACCCCACGTGGGTTAGTACCTCCCTTAGTCTAATACAAAAGACATTTCATTAATTGGCCGTAAATTGGCAAACTTTATGTTAGTAGCAATAAATCATGATTAGTTGCTCTCACTGTTCCGGGCTGCGCCTGGTTCCCTAGCGCCTTCAATCATTTGTTACAAATGGCACCTGGTCTGATCTCTATACTCCTTTGCATTTCTGCGGGCCCCAACGACCTTGATGTATCTTTCTCTGTGCCTGGAACAGCAGAGATCTCTCTCTCAGCGCTTTAATTGTTTTTCTGCTAATCTCAGCACATTCTTAAATTTCTACGTATACCTCATTCTAGTTTCAGCTAAAAACCTGCCTAGTTATATTTAAGTGAACCAATATTCTGAACAAGATGGTCGCCTGGCTTATAATGGCGGCCATCTTCCAGTCTATTTCCACTACAGAAACTGAGCGGATGAACTCTGTAGGCTGGTGGGAAGCGTGGAATAATGGCAGGAATCAGGAAACAAAAATAACAGGAACAAAATAGTCTGTCTCTTTCAGCACACAAGAACTGTATGAACCAGCAAAGGTTTGTTTGTGTACATGTGTGGTGTTTTTAACGGTTTCACTGCTGGGTGGTATTACGCAATGCGGATTCAGGGCTGTTATGCATTGACTGGGCTGTTACTCCTGGCAGTTGCTGCCGCTCCGAAAATAAGTGAGTATGAGCGCGACGCCATTTTTTCTGTATTTTGAAACAAGGTGTGCTGCCAGGAACATCAGGGGATGGTGATGAGGTGGGCATGACACCTGCTTTGTCACTTTCAGTGAAAGGGTTCTGTTGGTGTTGTGCAGCGCAGCTCTCACCGTTCATTCCCTGTAGTTTCTGATGAAGTTGTGCAGCACGGCTCTCACTGTTCATTCTCTGTAGTTTCTGTTGATGTTGTGGAGCACAGCTCTCACTGTTCATTACCTGTAGTTTCTGATGATGTTGTGCAGCACGGCTCTCACTGTTCATTCTATGTAGTTTCTGTTGGTTCGAGAGAAAGACTAATTAGGAATGAAGTGAGGTTTAAGAATTATCCCTGTATTACACAAGAGTGAAAGGGAGTGAGCTCCCTTTGTTCTATGGGATCAGGCATGGGTGCCTTTGTTTTATGAGCTGAAACATGGCTCTTTGTGATTGGGCACAATGGTGAGATAAACAATGGAAAAGGAGGGGGAAGGGAGGATACAAGAGGCAGGACATAGGACTTTTTTGGTATTGCAGTAATCTTTCTTTTACTAAGAACTTCAGAGACAGAGCGGCGGCGAGCTCCATTTTGCCATCATCGTATGAAAACCAATGACTGGATAAGTATTACTTCCAGTATCAATCTGTTATGCATACTCTATTATCATAAGTCTGCTATATATATATTCCTAGTTCCATTATTTATTGGAAGGATAGAGGTGGGTTTCCCATTGTATGGATTTGTAGGTTTATTTAGTGTATGCTTATTTATATTTGTTTCAATTTGCAATACTGTATTCCTTGTTCATTTGGTGTCCAGCTGCGTGATAGTAATTTCTAATGGGTTATTGTTCTGGGATAACTCTGCCAGAATTCAGTGATTTATTGTTTTGTATGTTATTAGGGGCATTGGGGTTTCCAGTACTTTTGCCTTTGTCTGTCTGTGGACTGCTGTGCCTTATTAGTTTATGTGCTCAGTATAGCGCATGACTGACTGTCCAATTTTAGTATCATCCATGGCTGCAGCCAAAATCATAATAAGCAACCCATATAAACACCGTAATCAAACACAGGGCCTCCCTATAAACGCATGTGCCCTCACCATACACACAGAAGGAACTCACTATACATAGTGAAATCACACGTAGGACCTCGGTATAACACACAAAGTCACGCTAATGATGTAGCTATCATACACCCTGAAATCACGAAATTCCTCTCTATAACACACTGAAATCACTAATGTAAAATAACACTAAGATAAATAAAAAATTTTTTTTAAAAAAAATATATATATATATATATATATATAATAAACATAAAAATAAAAAAAAATTGCTATAACACGCCGTAATCACACAATAGAAACACACAGAAACCTAGCCATAGCACACGGAGATCCCACAAGGACCTAGCCAGTAGCCATAGCACACGGAGACACACACAAAGGAATGTAATCACACATAGGAACTTGATATAACAGACTGAATCACTGGACATTAGTCACTATAACTCTATAGTGTGCCGAATGAGAAAAGCACCATACGTGCATGCTGCTGAGTAACACCTTTAGTGGATTCTCAAGCAGCTTCACATGCTGGCCTTTTATGTGGGTTATGATTTACAGGGTTATTCAAAGAGCTGTGTGTTTTAAATAATGTTGGAGTAACCCCAAGGGCTAAGCAATAAGTTGATGAACAAATTAATTTGTATACTGTATTTAAGTTCACTATTCTAATTGTTGCAATTTTAAAGTGACACAGCAGTAATGTACAATCTTTTGTTTTGAGCACTTGCTACAGTTGAGTAAATAATTATTTAGAACGGTAACTTTGTCTTGTCTATTGAGGGAGAGGAGAGACTTAGAGGAAACATGAGCAGTAACTCACTCATATTTCACACTTGTACCATCATCATAATAAAGCCTGGGAGTGGATAAGTATTAAGTGTATTAATTCGGTAAATTTGTCGCTATGTTGAGAATATACTATATGTGTGTGTGGGTAATCTATTGGGTTAAATACGCGCTAATTTATCCGTTCTAGTGATTTGCATTGTTAGAAACATAAAACAAATGTCGTCAGATAAGAACCTGTCGGCCCATCTAGTCTGCCCAATTACATGGATACTTTACCTGGATTTATCTTTTGTTTAGGATAGCCTTATGCCTATCCCATGCTTGTGTGACACATACGAGGTATGTGCACAATTATATAAAGTAAGTAATTGTCATGTATAGTGGTGACATTGAAAGGTATGTGTTTATGTTTTCTATGTGGTATATGGTGCCTATAACAAGTCACTATGAGAATGCAGCTCTCTGCTGCAGCAGCAGGGGACTGTTATTATGACGCACAGGGTCTTATGTTCCAGAAGGATTGTGGGAAGATTATAGGTGTGGCACTGGTGATGTGTTCCTGCTTACCCTCATAACCACGAGGATACTGTGGAAACAAGCAGCCAATCTGTCTGTCTCCTCATTCTTTCCTGTTTTTACAGGTAAGCCTAAAGCAGGAAGTAACTCCCAAACACTTAAAATAAAGAATCCATGTTATATACAGCTGTATTAACTGTGCAGAGAGTCAGATAGGAGACAATAAGAGAGATATCCTTAATGTAAACACTAGGAGGGTGAAGGCTCCAGTTACTCTGCAATAATAATGGTAAAAGCAGTATTTCCTGATGCAGAGTCAGTTATGTACATTTAAATGTACTCAATATGCAGAAATCTTAGATGCATTATTATTTGTTATTAGAAAGGAATTGTTCTATGTCTTGGCAGATATGACATCCCCTTATGTGCAGAAGGAAAAGGAATAGCTGTAGCACGCTGCACACTGTATATAATAGGATGTATAGTCTGTGAGACGGATTCACAACTTTCCACAGGAAAAGTTAGATATTTTGTGAAAATGAAGATGACATGTTAATAGGTCATTTAGAATGAAAATGTTATTGTTTTAAAAGCATTTGGAAAATATGCATTTAATAAAGATAACCACGAGGATACTGTGGAAACAAGCAGCCAATCTGTCTGTCTCCTCATTCTTTCCTGTTTTTACAGGTATTTACATCTGTCTGCTGGCCCTCTGAACGGGGTCTGCAACACTTGCTTAAATTCAATTACTGGTTTGGCCTCTACCACTTCTACTGGAAGACTGTTCCATGTATCCACCACCCTCTCAGTAAAATAATGCTTCCTGATGTTACTTTTAAACCTTTGCCCCTCTAATCTAAGACTATGTCCTCTTGTTTTGCTACTTTGTTTCCTTTCAAATATACTCCCTTCCTCTACCTTGTGGATTCCCTTTACGTATTTAAATGTTTCTATCATATCTCCTCTGTCTCGTCTTTTTCCAAGCTGTACATGTTAAGATCATTAAGCCTTTCCTGGCAACTTTCTCCTTCAAGCCGTACACCATTTTAGTAGCCCTTCTCTGAACTCTCTCTAAGATGTCTATATCCTTCTGGAGATATGGTCTCCAGTACTGCACACAGTACTCCAAGTGAGGTCTCACCAGTGCTCTGTACAGTGGCATGAGCACTTCCCTTTTCCTACTGCTAATACCTCTCCCTACACAACCAAGCATTCTGCCAGCATTTCCAAGCATTCTGCCAGCATTTCCTGCTGCTCTATTACATTGACTACTTACCCTTAGATCCTCTGAAATAATGACCCCTAAATCCCTTTCCTCAGATGTTGAGGTTAGGACTGTATCAAATATTCTATATTCAGCCCTTGGGTTTTTACGTCCCAGGTGCATTATCTTGCACTTATCCACATTAAAACTCAATTGCCACAACTCCCATTTTTTTTAGTTTACCTAAATCATTTGTCATTTGGCTGATCCCTCCAGGAACGTCAACCCTGTTGCAAATCTTTGTGTCATCAGCAAAAAGACATACTTTTCCATTAATACCTTCTGCAAGATCACTAATAAAAATATTAAAGAGAATGGGTCCAAGTACTGACCCCTGAGGTACCCCACTGGTAACAAGACCTTGCGCCGAATAAACTCCATTTACCACAACCCTCTGTTGCCTGTCACTCAGCCACTGCCTAATCCAGTCAACAATATTGGAATCCAAGCTCAAAGATTGCAATTTATTGATAAGCTTCTATGCGGAACAGTATCAAAAGCCTTACTGAAATCTAAATAAGCAACGTCTACTGCACCACATGTGTCTATTATTTTTGTTACCCAATCAAAAAAATCAATAAGATTAGTTTGGCATGATCTCCCTGAGGTAAACCCATGTTGTTTCTGATCCTGTAATCTATGTGTTTTTAGATGTTCAATAGGCTTGTGCACCGATTTTTTTTTTCGGTTCGATTCGATTTTTCGGATTTTTAAACTTTTCGATTCGGCTCGTTTCGACCGATTTCTGTTTCGATTCGGTTCGGCTCGACTCGTTTTCCGTGTACATTTTTTTTTCGGAATTTCGACCATTTTTCGGATTTTCGTGTCACTTAGCTCGTTTTTTGTATCGACTTCTTGTATTTTCGAAAATTTTCGTTTTTCCGGAACGTCTGTTCTCCTCGTTTCAAAGCAATAAATTTCGATTTGACACATTTCAAGTACATTCGAAAATTCCGAAAATATTTCGTTTCGGCTCGGAAAACTTTTCGGATCTGCCATTTTCGGATCTAAAAATTTTCGGAAAATCGGCCGCATCCGAAAACACGAATTGCGAAATTTCGTGAAAATTCCGAAATTCCGAAACCCGAAACGCACATCCCTAATGTTCAACAATCCTTTCCTTTAACATGGTTTCCATTAATTTCCCCACTACTGACGTAAGACTAACTGGCCTATAGTTCCCCGATTCCTCCCTACTACCCTTCTTGTAAATGGGCACAACATTTGCTAATTTCCAGTCTTCTGGGACAACTCCCGTTAACAAGGATTGGTTAAATAAATCTGTTAACGGTTTTGCTATTACATCACTGAGCTCTTTTAATATTTTAGGGTGGATCCCATCAGGCCCCATTGACTTGTCTTTACTTTAGACAGCTGCTGTAGAACCTCCTCCTCTGTAAACTGATATGTAATTGTCTCGTTAGTGTTTCCTCCTAACTGAGGTCCCTTTCCTTCCTTTTCTTCTGCAAAGACTGAACAAAAATATTCATTGAGGCAGTCAGCGAGACTTTTATCCTCTTCTACATACCTTCCTTCCTTTGTTTTTAATCTAACTAATCCTTGTTTTACTTTTCTTTTCTCGTTTATGTACCTAAAAAATGTTTTGTCCCCCTTTTTTACTGACTGAGCTATTTTCTCTTCTGCGTGTGCTTTGGAAGCTCTTATAAATTGCTTTGCCTCTTTCTGCCTAAATTTATAGGTTTGCCTATCTTCTTCACTCAGAGTTTTTTATAATTATTGAATGCTCCTTGATATTTACTTCACTTTGTAATACTTGATCAAACCTTATTCTTTGTATAGTCTGTATGATCTTATAAACATAGGTAGTCAGTGACCGCATGGCTGGCAGCCATCTTAAACCTCAAAAAGTCACATGTGCTTCTGCCAATGAGGAAGTGCGCAAATGTAAGCTTAAACAGATTGTACAGTTACTGCTGCAGCAACTAAATTAATCCAGATTGTTTCTGCCAGATTTATGAATATATAACAATTACTAACCAAATACACATCTAAATGTGTCTGTTATAATTTCTGAAGAGGCTTATCAACTAAACAGTGATTCTGTATGTTAGCAAATGCTGTGTCATTAGGTTAGTTCGGTTGATTTAACTTCGGGTCTATAGATTAATATACTAAGCAAGAATCAGTTTCATTGTGGACGGAGGTTAAAGACTTTCACATGTGCAGCTTGGTTCTATTGATAAAGGATTCCAGGGCTGAGGACTCAAAAAATGGAGGACAATGCAGCCACTAATGTACAGAACATCTTTGCTCTTTCTCAACTCAAAATGGAGACGGCGTTATTTACATTTCGCAAGGGACGCACACATACAGAGGGGGAAGGTGCACGAACAATAGAGTCACTCTCAGATGGGAACAATGGATCAGATAACAGTGAGCTGGTGACCTTAGTTGCTGGTGGGAGGGGAGGGGCTGATGGAAGCATGTGAAAACAAAAGGAATTCATTACTTACAGGGGGGTGTACACTATACAAAGACTGGATCGTAAAACAGAGGTTACGCTATACAGAGGGAATACAATACTCTACATGATACAGAGAGCAAGGGAATGTAAGGAAAATACATACAAATAAACATTGGGACGGCTGTTTCTTTGCAGAGGCAATAAGTAGGGAAGATGTTTCTGTTAGCTACCATTCATTCAATCAGGTGGTGATTTTGGTAAGGGTAGCTGGCAAGGGGACAGAGTTACCTATGCTTTATCTAGAGGCAGCCTTCAGGCCGTACCGCTGTGTCCAGGGGGTTTTCTTTTAATGGGGTGTAAATTTCGATGGGTAATTTTACATCGATATCTGTTTACCCATTGGGGTGGGCAATATCCCATGCTCCCTTTTTAAAGGCTTCCTACTTTTTTGCATTGCTTAGTGGAGAAGAGAGCGGGGAGGAGACGTATAGTACATTACTTGGACGATTTCATGGTAACGGGTTCCAAAGGGACTGGAGAACGAGGTAGGATCGGGGGGGGGGGTAACAATATAAGTTTAGTTGATCGGGGAGAATTGTAGGTGGTTTGGGGGGGAATGGCCAGACATTAAGATCAAATGGTCTAGTGTAATTTCAAATGGTGAGCAGGCAAATGGCCCAGGAGTGGATTCAATGGATGGGTGCAAAGCTTGGTGTTTCTGGAATTTTTTATTTTCCAATCGTCGGGGCAATATCACGGTGGGGGATAGAATTTAAAAAAAAAAATAACATCCCTCCCCCCCCCTTTTTTGGGTCTGATATTCAAGGTGTGGTGCAAGTGCTGAATAACATGTCTGCATCATCATCGCAGGTTGTAGCCTATGTCAGGTATTTGGTGTTGTTATGTTGTCTGCATCATCACCGCAGGTTGTAGCCTATGTCAGGTATTTGGTGTTGATATGTTTGAAAAGCAATATTAATTTCACGGGAAATCACATACCGGGGGTAAGGAAGGTGGTGGCGGATACATTGTCCAGTTTCAGGTGGGATGTGTTCCGACATTTGGCACCGGGAGGGGGAGGAGGAAAGAAGGAAAAAATAAAAAAATAATAATAAAAAAAAAAATAATAATTTCCAGGGTGAAGACTGCCCTCCATTTCTTTGCCAGATGGGGAGCAGTTAGAGGGCATCAATGATTTGGTGATGAGATTGTTGTTGCAGAAGACATGGGCACCGTAGAGCAAGCAGTGAAAGGGTTGGATCGAGTTTTAAAGGTACAGAGGAGGTAGGGCAGAATGTTGTTTTCAAATAGCTACTGAAGTTCGGCGGTAAGTCAATAAAGGACAGCTTGGAACTATTTAGTTGTATTTCATACTTTGCTCGGTTAAAGGAAGAGGAGGACTGGGCTAAACAATTCGTGGTGAGGAAGATCTTGACAGCAGAGTACAAGTAGGAGATAAGATGGAGCTGATAACAATCTTTGTAGGGCAGCATTTGTTTTAGTTTTACAGCTGCCCTAAGGATTGAGGAAACAATTGCTCTAGGTGCCCATTGTGGGGAAGTATGCCCAGTGGTATGTATCAGGGGATACTTGGAGGCGACTCCTTCAAACGGTCGCATGTTCTGGGGGCACAAGGGTGGTACTAACTTGTCCGGGTATCAATTCAAAATGGTTCCGCAGCAGGCCACGGAGGGGCTTGGTTGAAAGGAGAGTTACATTTGCCCCCATTCTTTCAAGATAGGAGCTGCTGGTACTGAGGCAGAATTGGGTTACCCAAAGGATCGAATTAAAAAGATGGGGAGATGGAAATGGGAAGTGTATAGGAGATATGTGAGGTCATTAAAGAAATGAAGGGAAAACTTATGGGGAACAATTGTTTTGTTTTAATAATAATAATTTGTTTCCTTGCTTCTTTTGGTTTCTTTTCAGTTCGGGTACACTGTGTGTGCATTACAGTTAATAGTTTGCATTTTGGTTATTTGCAGGACACGCAATGAGAGTGCGGATCCTGGGACACTCCTATGTGCACTGGATGGAGAGTCATGCTGCTGGCACCAAGAGAGGAGCAACCCCGAGGTGCAGCGTAATTGAAGTAGGGATTAGATGGATAGGGAAGCAAGGTTGGGGTGGGGCAGTTATTGGGAATAGCAAAGACATCCAGGAGAAAGTGGGGTAAGCCAGATATTAGGGTACTACATTTAGGGGACAGCTAGAGAAGATATAGGTATTGTGAGTGGTGAAATAGCGGCCAGGCACGTGGGGATGCAATGGTAGGGGGAGGGTCTGCAGGGTACGGGGTGAGTGTGGTTTCGTACGGCCAAGCTCAGGTGCCTTCCTGGTTTGCAGATCCTCTCGGCCTGCTATTTGCGATGTAAAGAGATCCCTGAGCAGACGTGTGGTCATCCTGCTTAGCCACGTGGGGCCGCTATTTCTGGGCAATATGTGTGGTGCATTGCATTTGCTGATGTTATCTGGCAATGGTTTTGGAGCACCCCGAAATAGGAGCAAGAAGTGAGGAGTTCATTGAAGGAGTGATAAGGCTGGGAACACTCTTCATTGAAGGCGTGATAAGGAGCCTTTTGTGGGGTAAGAGGAAAGGTCACAGGTTTTTATTGGTGGCAGTAAAAAGAGGGTCCTCGTTTTTGGTGACGGTGAAATAGGCGGCCTGGCACGTGGAGGGCAATAGTGGGGGGAGGGTCTGCAGGGTACGGGGTGAGTGTGGTTTCATACGGCCAAGCTCAGGTGCCTTCCTGGTTTGCAGATCCTCTCGGCCTGCTATCTGCCATAAAAATACACTGAGCAGACGTGTGGTCATCCTGCTTAGCCACGTGGGGCGCTATTTCTGGGCAATACTTGTGGTGCATTGCAGTTGCCAGTGTTATCTGGTGTAGCGTATTTGGCATACGAGGATCGATAATAATAATTCTGCCTTAGAGGCAAAGAATTTGGCCTTAAGTAATAAAAGATGTGACCTTTTCAAAATGCCAATACTTTGTTGTGTTTTCATTTACAGGAAAAGGGGGGGGGGTCGGGGCGGGTGTGGGGATTTGGGGGTGAGTAGGTTTAAGAAGGTAACTTACATGGGAGAAGTGTAAGAAGAGGATAGGGGTATAATTCTTAGTTCGAGAGAAAGACTAATTAGGAATGAAGTGAGGTTTAAGAATTATCCCTGTATTACACAAGAGTGAAAGGGAGTGAGTTCCCTTTGTTCTATGGGATCAGGCATGGGCGCCTTTGTTTTATGAGCTGAAACATGGCTCTTTGTGATTGGCTACAATGGGGAGATAAACAATGGAAAAGGAGGGGGAAGGGAGGATACAAGAGGCAGGGCGTGGGATTTTGTTGGTATTGCAGTAATTTTTCTTTTACTCCCACCCAACCCACCCTGTTTTGTTTTCTCTTTCATAGATGCTGGTTCTCTACAACGTCGGAAAGGTCACGCAGCAGAAGCACCATGGATAGGGGCAATGGAGTGGTGATTCCACCACTCATGCAAGACCGCCCGTGGTTTCCCATATGGAAATATGCCATGTTGCATGAACCCGGTTCGTGGTTTATACGGCCACGTCTGGGGGATTGTCTAAATATGGACATGATTAGTCTACCTATTCCATCAAGTTATACACCATGTTACATGAAGCCAGCCTGTGGTCTTTGAACGGCCAAGGTTGGGGGATTGTTCGTTGATTAAAAGCATGGTTTAGAGCAATTATTATCGATCAGATAGTATCCCAAGTGGCTTGAAGACAGTTGGTGTTTTTTTACGGCCACAACTGGGTGGATTGCGCTTAAATTGGGTACTTTAACATGTGGCAGGAAGCCAGCTGGTGGTTTGTACAGCCACAGCTGGGGGATTGCGCTTTAAGATGGACATGGTTTAGGTTAGGGATGAGCGGTGAAATAGGCGGCCTGGCACGTGGAGGGCGATAGTGGGGGGAGGGTCTGCAGGGTACGGGTGAGTGTGGTTTCATACGGCCAAGCTCAGGTGCCTTCCTGGTTTGCAGATCCTCTCGGCCTGCTATCTGCCATAAAAATATACTGAGCAGACGTGTGGTCATCCTGCTTAGCCACGTGGGGCGCTATTTCTGGGCAAGGCTTGTGGTGCATTGCAGTTGCCAGTGTTATCTGGCTGCCAGTGTTATCTGGTGTAGCGTATTTGGCATACGAGGATCGATAATAATAATTCTGCCTTAGAGGCAAAGAATTTGGCCCCAAGTAATAAAAGACGTGACCTTTTCAAAATGCCAATACTTTGTTGTGTTTTCATTTACGGGAAAAGGGAGGGGGGGGGGGCGGGTGGGGGGCTTGGGGGGGTTAGTAGGTTTAAGAAGGTAACTTACATGGGAGAAGTGTAGGAAGAGGATAGGGGTATAATTCTTAATGTTGTGGAGCGGCTCTCGCTGTTCATTCCCTGTAGTTATTGTTGATGTTGTGCAGCACGGCTCTTGCTGTTCATTCCCTGTAGTTTCTGTTGATGTTGTACAGTACGGCTCTTGCTTTTCATTCCCTGTAGTTATTGTTGATGTTGTGCAGTGCGGCTCTCGCCGTTCATCCTCTGTAGTTTCTGTTGATGTGCATAGCGCCTCTCACTGTTCATTCCCTGTAGTTATTTCTGATGTTGTGCAGCTCTCGCCGTTCATTCCCTGATGTTGTGGAGCGGCTCTCGCCGTTCATTCCCTGTAGTTATTGCTGATGTTGTGCAGCGCGGCTCTCGCCGTTCATTCCCAGTAGTTTCTGTTGATGTTGTGGAGCGGCTCTCGCTGTTCATTCCCTGTAGTTATTGTTGACGTTGTGCAGCGCGGCTCTCGCCATTCTCTCCCTGTAGTTTCTGTTGTGGAGCGGCTCTCCCTATTCATTCCCTGTAGTTCTTGTTGATGTTGTGCAGTGCGGCTCTCGCCGTTCATCCTCTGTAGTTTCTGTTGATGTGCATAGCGCCTCTCACTGTTCATTCCCTGTAGTTATTTCTGATGTTGTGCAGCTCTCGCCGTTCATTCCCTGATGTTGTGGAGCGGCTCTCGCCGTTCATTCCCTGTAGTTATTGCTGATGTTGTGCAGCGCGGCTCTCGCCGTTCATTCCCAGTAGTTTCTGTTGATGTTGTGGAGCGGCTCTCGCTGTTCATTCCCTGTAGTTATTGTTGACGTTGTGCAGCGCGGCTCTCGCCATTCTCTCCCTGTAGTTTCTGTTGTGGAGCGGCTCTCCCTATTCATTCCCTGTAGTTATTGTGCAGCACGGCTCTTGCTGGTCATTAACTGCGGTTTCTGTTGATGTTGTGAAGCGGCTCTCGCGGTTCATTCTCTGTAGTTTCTGTTGATGTGCATAGCGCCTCTCACTGTTATTCCCTGTAGTTATTGCTGATGTTGTGCAGCGCAGCTCTCGCTGTTCATTCCCTGTAGTTGATGTTGTGGAGTGAGGCTCTCGTCGTTCATTCGCTGGTTTCTGTTGATGTTGTGCAGCGCGGCTCTTGCTGTTCATTCCCTGCAGTTTCTGTTGATGTTGTGCAGCGCGGCTCTTGCTGTTCATTCCCTGTAGTTTCTGTTGTGGAGCGGCTCTCCCTATTCATTCCCTGTAGTTATTGTGCAGCACGGCTCTTGCTGGTCATTAACTGCGGTTTCTGTTGATGTTGTGAAGCGGCTCTCGCGGTTCATTCTCTGTAGTTTCTGTTGATGTGCATAGCGCCTCTCACTGTTATTCCCTGTAGTTATTGCTGATGTTGTGCAGCGCAGCTCTCGCTGTTCATTCCCTGTAGTTGATGTTGTGGAGTGAGGCTCTCGTCGTTCATTCGCTGGTTTCTGTTGATGTTGTGCAGCGCGGCTCTTGCTGTTCATTCCCTGCAGTTTCTGTTGATGTTGTGCAGCGCGGCTCTTGCTGTTCATTCCCTGCAGTTTCTGTTGATGTTGTGCAGCGTGGCTCTCGCTGTTCATTCCCTAGTGTTATTTGATGCAGATTTCATTGTAGTTTGAGGTTGTACAGCGTTGGTTTTGTTCACCGCAGTTTCTATGGGAGGTCAGTGCAAATCCTCACATTAAAAGCCTTGCAGTTTATTCTCCAGTGTTAGCAGCACTGCACTGAATGGAGAATAGTGGATCATAGTCACAGGTCACTCATGTTACCACAGGGTAACGGTGGTGCCGACGTCCAGCTTTGCACACAATTATTTGTGACATCTGCACCTGCTGCTGTTGGATTTTTGCTACTGTGGAATCGCCAGAGTTTATCGTGATTTTTAGTTTGCGACAAACAGTAAATCACTGCGCGCGCACCCCCCGTGTGTCAGTAACATTGTTGGTGAATATCTGGAACAGACTACGTTCCACCGCCCCCAAACCGGGTCAAATTATAAAAAGGCATACGAAGTTAAGACATCGCCAGCCAGCAAGTTTGTCACCAGCGTCCCCTTTCATCCCTCCCCAAGAATCGCACATACTGCACTCTCACATCTTTATTTACACACAATAAGTTACATTTTACTATATTTACAAAGTAAAACTTTTAGCCAAAAATACAAATATTTCACAGCCCTTAACCCTTTAAATACCAGAGCATGAATTCCTGTCTCACAAGGAGTAACATGATTTTCACATCTGCAGAAAGTCAGAGATGGAAAAACACCGGGTAAACCGATGGCCACAGCGAGAAAAGCGACCGGGACAGGACCCTTTGTGGTCAGATGCGGACCTGAAGACTGGGTCCTCCACAGTCAGCCACGAACCTAAAGATGGGAGACCTCCAGGGTCAGGGTTGGTGAGGCGCAGCTCCGAAGTGGGCTGAGGAGTCAGTAGGAGTAAAACCGGGAGTCGGGACGAGGGATTTCACTGTGCACTTTAATTCCCTGAGAAATACTGATCCTCCGTGCGACAAATCCCTTCTGGAAAGTAATGAGGTAGCGGTGGGTGGAGATGGCCAGAGATTCTGTCAACTGGTGGTCAGCTCGTTCTCTGCTTCCCAGGGATTCGTACCTAGAATATACAGCGCATAGAAAGTCTACACATCCCTGTTAAAATGTCAGGTTTCCGTGATGTAAAAAAAATTAAAGAAATCTTCAGAACTTTTTCCCCCTTTCAACTCAAACAATTAACTGAACAACTCAATGAAAAACAACCTGAAACCTTTAATGTGGAGAAAAAATAAAACGTATAAAAATCTGGGTGTATAAGTGCCACCCCTCTTATAACTGGGGGTGTAGCTGTGTATAAGTGTGCTTTTCTATTAATATTTAATTCATATACTATTTGTTTAGCTTTTGATAATGTTGCACTAACAGTTGCTATACTAAGGGTTATCAGCTTACATTGATTATTCATTTATTCCACATATCAGTGTCCTGTTTATCTATTAACAAGTTGTCATTTGCCATTGTTTAAGGTCATCCATGTGTCATTACTCTCAGCCAGACTCCGCATTTGAAGCTCAATGGATTCTTAATGAACCACAGTGATGTTCTTTAATATGTGCAATGTTCCTGATTGTCACATGTGATCTTCCTGCCGTAATTTGTTAAGCGATACCAGTTTTGAATACAGTGATGTTTCAGGTTGATGATTTAGATCTACATGCGTGTTGGTTTCTGTGATAAACTGGTTTCAAGAATATCCTTCTGGTTTTGATGTATTTGCTTTATAGATTTTGTATTTATTGTTTTCACTGTCTAATAAAGTTTCCCCTTTACTTTCACCAATTGGCCTTGTGTCCTGTTGATTAAATAATAAATTAATTGCTGATTTTAGGCAATACAACAACCAGATTATTATACTGTCACGGAATGGCCCAGCACCCTCAGCCAGGGGCGGTGCACACGGACATTAGTTTTGGCCATGGACAGTTAGGTGCGGTGGCACGCACGGAGTTTTTAAGTACTTTTTATTAGATGTGGTTATGTGTGGTGTGATACAGTGTTCCCCGTTGATTGTGCAATGTGTTCCCTTTGTCTGCCTTGCCCGCCGCCATTTTCCGATCACCTTGTGGCGCAGTTCAGATTCTTCGATTCGGAAAATGGGCGATTCGAACCATCCGGTTCGAATCATAAAATGGCCGATTCGGACCATCCGGTCCGAATCGGCGACTCCCCGATCTGCAATGGCCAATGGGTCCTGGGAGGGCGGGCAGGGATTCCCATTGTATTGTAATTTGTGAAAAGTTAATAAATGCTTGAGCTGTAAATAATAAAGCCAGATTTAGCAGTGCATCCAGCCTCGTCTGATGTGTTATTTCTCCGCCGTGCTTCATCTTCTGAGAATCCCTCGCGGTCTCAGGGTACGGTGTTCCAGACGATCCGAACCGAACCGAGCGCTCTGTGCCTGCATCGAGCATCAGGGCAGAGGCGCAGCGGATGAGGTTCGGTTCCCAGAATATCTGACGGAGATCCGATCCGAAGGGCGCGGCCGTGTACCGCGCTTCGGTATTGCGAGGGATTGCGGTAAGATCCGAATCCTTTGCCGATCCCGCCAGATCCGAAGCTTCCTCCATCCCCGATCCGAAAAGTCCTCCACTTGAGATACGAAGGTTTTACCCGCACCGAGATCGGAAACGTTTCCCGCATAAGATCCGAAACGTTTCCCACATAAGATCCGAAGATTCCTCCGCGGTTGGCAGATCCGATCTCCACAGACGTCCCACACCCACAAGGTCAGTGAACCAGCTGCTCGGGACGCTGAGTGCCGTAGGGCTCAGTGGTCGGGCTGGTTCTAGGCAGGGGTCCCCTCCACCGCCCGCTAACCCTTCCCCAGGGTCACGCCAGGTCGCACGAGACGCCGAGTGCGCGTCACTCGGTAGTCGGGCCAGCGGTAAGCGACGGGGCCACGCAGATAGAGCACACCCGCAGGCGGAACAACATCCCATTCCGTCATATATACGTTTTATTTTTCCTCCACATAGAGGGAAAACGTTCTGAAATGATTTAGCTTGTCTCTTTATTTACATTATAGAAACTGGACATTTTAACAGAGGGGTGTGTAGACTTTCTATGCGCTGTATTCAGGGTGTGTAGACTTTTTCTATCCACTGTAAGGGTCTACACAATGGAGATTACAGGAAAAAGCTCCTGACACAGAACAAGAAATCTATCCTGTACCTCTCTGAAAAAGCACAACAACGTAAAACAGATCACTGCCCGGCGAGGTCTGGACCCACAGCAGAATGACGCGCGTTCACTAACTTGGTCTCCATGACACTTTGTTGTGTCAGCTAATCACAAGTAAACACTGGCTGATTCTGCATATGGTACAGGCTGTAATCGCCGCCTGCCGAATTTTAGTGAATTAAGCTGATAATGTCGTCACGATGGCTTTAAGAGTGCGTCAAATGCCGCGTACAGGTGGAAAATGAGCGAGTCCTAAGGGCCACATTTGCACCGATGTCCGGCCTAGCGGTATTGCACGTTCAACAATAAACATAATACAAAGATACAATGACGCCTAGGTTACGCAGATCTTGACCGCCCACCGGGCAGCATCCACCCCGCAGGGGGCTCAATACTAGGTCAGGTATTAACCAGACTCTGCTAAACTCAACGGCAGTACAGGCTTTACTGGCTCTGGTTACGATTACAGCAGACTCGGACGCTCGTCCTGGAAGCGCAGCAGCGAGAGGAGCTGGACTGCCCCACCCCATAACCACACGCCGATTCCACGACCCCCCCCCCCCCGGATTATAATCCAGACCATATAGAACAATTCTGAGTAAAACATAAAAACGACCATCTTGGAGCAAACGTGAGGGTCTGAGGACATGGAGAATCGGCACAACCCGCATTCAACAACAAAACCGGAACAAGACGCTATCACCACCACTAATACATTCAGCACAACATGGAGCACCCGCTATGTAACCAACTGGGGCAAGACAGTATCACCCCCAAAACAATAACCCGCGCTCAGGATTCCAGTAACGTCCAGGATAGAAAGTGCAAAAACAGAAAATAAATACTTTTAACATAAAGCAAAGCACCTCCTGTGCAGATGGTGGAGGGGGGAAAACACCAGTGTTGCCACCACCACCACCCCGTAATCAGCATAAGAGGATATAATAAATAAATCAGGAGGATTGCATTGCTCATATCGCTGCCATCCAATCAGATGATCAGGCTTCTGCGCACTCCAGGTAAAAGTCTCTGATCGATTAGAATACTTTGGGCCATTTTTGAGGAATTTGAACCAGAATTCGATCAGAAGTGAGAGATGAATGTATATATAGATTGTAAGCTCCTGTGAGCCGGACCCTCTGCTCCTCTAGATTGTAAGCTCCCGTGCGCCGGGCCCTCTGCTCCTCTAGATTGTAAGCTCCTGTGAGCCGGGCCCTGTGCTCCACTAGATTGTAAGCTCCTGTGAGCCAGACCCTCTGCTCCTCTAGATTGTAAGCTCCTGTGAGCCGGGTCCTGTGCTCCTCTAGATTGTAAGCTCCTGTGAGCCGGACCCTCTGCTCCTCTAGATTGTAAACTCCTGTGAGCCGGACCCTCTGCTCCTCTAGATTGTAAGCTCCTGTGAGCCGGACCCTCTGCTCCTCTAGATTGTAAGCTCCTGTGAGCCGGACCCTCTGCTCCTCTAGATTGTAAGCTCCTGTGAGCCGGACCCTCTGCTCCTCTAGATTGTAAAATCCTGTGAGCCGGACCCTCTGCTCATTGTGTTCATTCTCATTGTACAACGCTGCAGGAGCTGTTGGTGCTATACAGATGATAATAAGCATAGATCGCCCGGTGCTCTCGGGTTTGGGTCAGGAGTTTAATTCCTGATACTCTGCGTCCGGGCCGCGGGAACAGTTGGTTCTAGTAATAATATTTCAGAGCTGCTGTTTTTTTTTTTTTTTCGCTGTTCAGTAGTAAAACACGGGATTACAACCTGATACTCTTCAGTATAAGGAGGTGAAGACCCCAGAGGCTGCTCTCGGGGTCTGGACACCCGGCTCGTGGGTGTTTTCAGAGGTTGTGGAGTGTGCAGGGTTTGGATACTCCTTGAACGAATCAGCATAATGTTTCACCTCCACGTTGGCATTGCACGTGGGCACAGAGAGCTCGTCTGCCGGTGAAGTGGCACATAGAGGTACCGGTTCTGTAACGCGTGCTCACCGGGCATCTGGATCAGCAGCAAAAACCCACAACAGTGTCTATTGGAAATCACAGTATAGAGGAACCCGGACGCCGACATTGCCCACTGACTCCAAGTAGCAGAATAAACTCCAGCTCGTGGGGTCCTGAGTTGCCAGGGGAGCAGAGTCTGGGTTGCTGTAACACAGGCAAACCCGCATCCAGTGGCAGCAACATAGCAGCGGCGCAGTGTTTCAGTCACTTGTACACGCAGAGGAAGAAGCCGGCCAGCAGGGGGAGCAGGTTCAGCATCAGGAGCCACAGGGTGACGACCAGGTTAGAAGAACGAGAACAAAGATCTGCAGCGAGATAAAAGAGGAGGAGTTAAAGATGGAGTCCCATTATTATCTCGCCCGTGCCATTCCCTGGGTTCCGGACGTTCCCCTCCTCGCTATCTGGGTGTGTCAGCATCGTGTTTATTACAGAGTCGCTCTGGGTTTCTGGGCATAAAGGACTTGTCCCGGCTTTAGTCGTGTCAGCCCCGAACGGCTCTCTGGGGCCTCTCGCCTGGTTTATCACAGAGAGATGATGTCATAGGTTTCAGTGAGCTCATAAATAAACCCACATCCTGCAGGGGGCGCCCTGGTAAATGAGGGATAGGGGGGGGGGGTCAGTACAGTCCATGCGCGCAGTGTAATGCTCACCCAGTGGAGTGACCCGAGTCCTGTTATCTCGGGGAGGGTCTCGCTCGGGTGGGCAGGAGTCACAGAAATCTCTGCACGAGGGGCAGATCAGGTCTCCTCCATACAGCCACCCGTTCATCTGGACGCTGACACCCAGAATCTGTCCGGCTCGGGTACACAGGTAGCGAACGTCTTGGACCCAGACCTCCAGTCCTTCCGGAGAGCAGTGAACCTGCAAAAACAGGCACGGAGTGGGGCAGCGAGAAGGGCACGGAGCGGGGCAGCGAGACGGGCACGGAGCGGGGCAGCGAGACGGGCACGGAGCGGGGCAGCGAGACGGGCACGGAGCGGGGCAGCGAGACGGGCACGGAGCGGGGCAGCGAGACGTCTTGGACCCAGACCTCCAGGCCTTCCAGAGAGCAGTGAACCTGCAAAAACAGGCACGGAGCGGGACAGTGAGACAGGCACGGAGCGGGACAGTGAGACAGGCACGGAGCGGGACAGTGAGACAGGCACGGAGCGGGACAGTGAGACAGGCACGGAGCGGGACAGTGAGACAGGCACGGAGCGGGACAGTGAGACAGGCACGGAGCGGGACAGTGAGACAGGCACGGAGCGGGACAGTGAGACAGGCACGGAGCGGGACAGTGAGACAGGCACGGAGCGGGACAGTGAGACAGGCACGGAGCGGGACAGTGAGACAGGCACGGAGCGGGACAGTGAGACAGGCACGGAGCGGGACAGTGAGACAGGCACGGAGCGGGACAGTGAGACAGGCACGGAGCGGGACAGTGAGACAGGCACGGAGCGGGACAGTGAGACAGGCACGGAGCGGGACAGTGAGACAGGCACGGAGCGGGACAGTGAGACAGGCACGGAGCGGGACAGTGAGACAGGCACGGAGCGGGACAGTGAGACAGGCACGGAGCGGGACAGTGAGACAGGCACGGAGCGGGACAGTGAGACAGGCACGGAGCGGGACAGTGAGACAGGCACGGAGCGGGACAGTGAGACAGGCACGGAGCGGGACAGTGAGACAGGCACGGAGCGGGACAGTGAGACAGGCACGGAGCGGGACAGTGAGACAGGCACGGAGCGGGACAGTGAGACAGGCACGGAGCGGGACAGTGAGACAGGCACGGAGCGGGACAGTGAGACAGGCACGGAGCGGGGCAGTGAGACAGGCACGGAGCGGGGCAGTGAGACAGGCACGGAGCGGGGCAGTGAGACCGGCACGGAGCGGGGCAGTGAGACCGGCACGGAGCGGGGCAGTGAGACAGGCACGGAGCGGGGCAGTGAGACAGGCACGGAGCGGGACAGTGAGACAGGCACGGAGCGGGACAGTGAGACAGGCACGGAGCGGACAGTGAGACAGGCACGGAGCGGGACAGTGGAGACAGGCACGGAGCGGGACAGTGAGACAGGCACGGAGCGGGACAGTGAGACAGGCACGGAGCGGGACAGTGAGACAGGCACGGAGCGGGACAGTGAGACAGGCACGGAGCGGGACAGTGAGACAGGCACGGAGCGGGACAGTGAGACAGGCACGGAGCGGGACAGTGAGACAGGCACGGAGCGGGACAGTGAGACAGGCACGGAGCGGGACAGTGAGACAGGCACGGAGCGGGACAGTGAGACAGGCACGGAGCGGGACAGTGAGACAGGCACGGAGCGGGACAGTGAGACCGGCACGGAGCGGGGCAGTGAGACAGGCACGGAGCGGGGCAGTGAGACAGGCACGGAGCGCGGCAGTGAGACAGGCACGGAGCGGGGCAGTGAGACAGGCACGGAGCGGGGCAGTGAGACAGGCACGGAGCGGGGCAGTGAGACAGGCACGGAGCGGGGCAGTGAGACAGGCACGGAGCGGGGCAGTGAGACAGGCAAGGAGCGGGGCAGTGAGACCGGCACGGAGCGGGGCAGTGAGACCGGCACGGAGCGGGGCAGTGCGACAGGCACGGAGCGGGGCAGTGAGACCGGCATGGAGCGGGGCAGTGAGACCGGCACGGAGCGGGGCAGTGAGACCGGCACGGAGCGGGGCAGTGCGACAGGCACGGAGCGGGGCAGTGCGACAGACACGGAGCGGGGCAGTGCGACAGACACGGAGCGGGGCAGTGCGACAGACACGGAGCGGGGCAGTGCGACAGACACGGAGCGGGGCAGTGCGACAGACACGGAGCGGGCAGTGCGACAGGCACGGAGCGGGGCAGTGCGACAGGCACGGAGCGGGGCAGTGCGACAGACACGGAGCGGGGCAGTGCGACAGACACGGAGCGGGGCAGTGCGACAGACACGGAGCGGGCAGTGCGACAGGCACGGAGCGGGGCAGTGCGACAGGCACGGAGCGGAGCAGTGAGACCGGCATGGAGCGGGGCAGTGACACCGCAGAGAGGCAGACTGACTGGAGAGATGGGGTAATAATCCGTGAATTTGTGTCCTTGTTTTTGTGAATTGCGCGGCGTTTCTGATTGGTCGCACGTTCTGGGGATTTTAGGCTCATTTTGGAGCCGATACTGCCGGGATCTTTCTGGCATCTCACAGAATCCAGTGACATTTAGGTGGTAATTTAGGGCGTGGCGCGTCCGCGGGTGGCGTTATTCAGTGTTTTTGTATTGGGGTTTAAGTCTGTGATAATGCTACATTAAGGGACGGAGGCGGCGCAAGAAGTCGTGCGTTTGGTCAATTACTCCGGCTTTAAAACTATCGACACCTTCTGGTTTATTTTATCTAATTTATGATCAGTGCAAGAAGATCCAGGGCTCCATTCCATGGCTGTCATTACAAGGAGCATTGGAGACCTCCTATTCCAGCCGTCAAAGGAGACAATTCATGCTTCGCGTCCCCTGCTCTACTCGTGGCGGCTCGCGTCCCCTGCTCTACTCGTGGCGGCTCGCGTCCCCTGCTCTACTCGGCGGCTCGCGTCCCCTGCTCTACTCGGCGGCTCGCGTCCCCTGCTCTACTCGGCGGCTCGCGTCCCCTGCTCTACTCGGCGGCTCGCGTCCCCTGCTCTACTCGGCGGCTCGTGTTCTTTACTGTACTCTGCGCCGTCTCCTATACTTAACACGGGACATGCGAGTCGTTACATAATGTGAGAATATTGACCTATTCCGAGGTGCAGAATAAACGTAATGTGTCGGTGCAAACCTGGGGAAATGCAACTCGCTCTGTGACCCACAGCACGTTTTGGAGATGGAGTTTAAGAGCGCGCAGCGTATGAAAGGAATAAAAGGTAATGCTGTGAGCGGAGCATACACTCCGCGAGGTCGCACGCTCCCCGGCACGCTCCATACCTGGTAGCAGCCGCTCCCCCAGTCAGGGTAGCTCATCCTCTTTAAGCACTGCTCCATGATGAAGGCGGATCTCTGCTCCAGACACGCCGACCCCGGCCCGTACCGCTCCGCACCATAGTTCCTTGAAGGAGCTGGAGACGAAGACCGTGGTTAATGCACATTTCCCGCACATCAATGACACAGACGTCGTGCGGAGCACGTCCCACGTACCCGGCTGGTTGTCAGAAATGGTGCAGTCAGAGCTGCGCTGAAACTCGCCACTCAGGTGCCAACTGAACTCCTGCGTGAAGGGGCAGAAGTCTGCGATCTCCACCGCACCGCCATAATATGGCAAATCCTCTGCTGCCACGCCGGGAATCTCATCGAAGTACTGCAAGTAAACATGAGACGTCAGCACCCGGTACTCCCGCGGGAAGGAGGATCACCGCCCGCGTACCCGGTATTCCCGCGGGAAGGAGGATCACCGCCCGCGTTCCTGGTATTCCCGCGGAAAGGAGGATCACCGCCCGCGCACCCGGTATTCCCGCGGGAAGGAGGATCACAGTCCGCGTACCTGGTATTCCCACTGGAAGGAGGGTCACCGCCGGCATACCTGGTATTCCCGCGGGAAGGCGGGTCACCGCCGGCGTACCTGGTATTCCCGCGGGAAGGCGGGTCACCGCCCGCGTACCTGGTATTCCCGCGGGAAGGCGGGTCACCGCCCGCGTACCTGGTATTCCCGCAGGAAGGAGGATCGCTGCCGGCGTACCTGGTATTCCTGCAGGAAGGAGGATCACTGCGTACCTGGTATTCCCGCAGGAAGGAGGATCGCTGCCCACGTACCTGGTATTCCTGCAGGAAGAAGGATCACCGCGTACCTGGTATTTCTATAGCAACGAGGATTGCTGCCCGCGTACCTGGTATTCCCGCGGGAAGGAGGATCGCCGCCCGCGTACCTGGTATTCCCGCAGGAAGGAGGATCACTGCCCGCGTACCTGATAATCCCGCAGGAAGGAGGATCGCTGCCCGCGTACCTGGTATTCCTGCAGGAAGAAGGATCACCGCATACCTGGTAGTCTTGCGGCAGCACTCGGGAGAAATGTTGCAAATTACAGATAGCCACGGCCTTCTTGTCCTGCCGGCACGTCAGCTTCAAAGGGTTCGTCCTGAGAACGTCACAGAACGGGCTGACGCTCTGCTTCCTGCACAGAAACAAACCGGACAGGGTTACGGCAGGAGTACCGTGTCATACATGTGACATGTTCAGACGTGTCACCTCCTTACTTTCTGCTCTGCTCCTGGATCCAGAATTTGCAGCTTTTCATGACGAAGTCACAGCCTTTCCCGCGGCCCCAGTCCAGGCGCTCGGCCATGCTGTAATTAGCTCTGTACCAGCTGGAGAGAGACCGGCACGGTTACGACACATGGGCAGACATTCCATGACAGAGGCGCAAACCGGCCTACGTCACAGACTGGAACTAACAGCGTCACGTGGACCTGATGGTACAGAGTTCAGGTGGAAGTGGCCCCGGTAAAACGCCGCCAGGTCTGCAGCATGAGGACATTTGATACCCATGGATCAGGCCTGAGCTTGTGCCACTTGGCAAAATAAATGGTGGATTTAACCCATTAGAGTAACAGCCAGCCTCCCGGCAGAGCTGCACTCATTGCGTGGACACATTAGATGTCACTTTAAAGGGAGCCAATCACATGAGAGTATTTAGGCCGAGGGTCTCTCCATCATTGAGTCATGTGGGACTCACCCAGTGTCCTCCATCAGCGCCAACGTAATCCTGGAGAAGACGCGGTTCTGTGTGTGGGAGCCGGTCATTGCTTCATTCTGTGGAGGGAGAAATGCGTCAGCTTTCCTGCCGTGACCTAAGAATTTGGGTGTCACCTGCCTGCGCGACATTCACCCACCTCCAGCAGACGCTTCTCCCAGTGGTTCATTTCGGTGCCAATGCCGCCCTGGTTCTCCAGCTCCATCCCTTCCAGAATGGGGCAGTTAAAGTGTTTCCGCACCTCGTCCTGGGAAAGGAGGCAGACGTGGTGCCATTAGCCGCCACTGCCTCTGGGGGGCGCACATACTTTACAGGAAGGGACTTACAGTAACACGCGGGGTAACGAGCAGGAAGACGTCATGTCGGAGCAGGTCAGGGCCTCGCACGTTCCAATTCCTCGTCACCCGCTGAACAACCTTATGGCTCCACTGGTACACCCCGAGGCTGCCGGCGACAGAGACGCGTCAGACGCAAGAACACTCATCACCCCATGGGTTCCAGTGCCCCCCCCCCCCTGCAAGCTCACACAGGGACACGCTAGACTACATGGAGTATTATGGAATCCAGGAGATGATGCCAGCGCGTCAGCAGGTACCGGTCTGAGCCTCCAGGGCCTGGCGCTGATAAAGTGTTTACTCGGAAACAGGGAGATGCCGTAAGATCAGCTCGCGGCGATTCTGTCACTTTCCCCTCGGAGCAAGGCCTGTGTCTGCACCGCTACAAGGAGGTGGCCGCGGCTCGCTCCCGTCTCCACCACCTCCTAGAGGGCCAGGAAGCCGGCATCCAGGAGATACTGCTTTACCGGCACCGCGTGGTGCGGCGACACCTCACAGTGACTGCACGGACCGCGGGAAAAATCTGATCTGCAACATTTACTGAGGCAGCAGGAGGAGGGGCCAAGAAAAATCGCCGCCGCCGCACTCACACCATGAAAACCGATACATGTGGCTCGAATGCCGGACAAATATACGTAAGGATTTCAACACAGGACTTATTATTCACTCTCAGCAGCAATGAAAAGGTTAACAATCCTTAGAGAAAAAAAACTTTCCCCCCACAACAGTGAGCATACACCATACAGTCTCACCCTACTGTCCCATGTGATATAGCCCCGCCCTGAGGACAGCCCACCCTCTTTCTTGCTGCTCCTCTTGGCAGATAAGTACACGTTATTGCTCTCTGTGTTTTACTGTGGTTTTTCTTTACAGATTCCCTGCTGTTTCTGCTGGACACGTCTTATCCCGACTCAAATCGCGGAGGTCGGCGTCCAGTGCGGCTCTCGGCGCGGGGAGGCTCCGTCCCTTGAGCCGATCCGCCGGTTTACTCCGTGTGATCTGCTGTGCCTGCTTTCATTGGGCTGGCTGCCTGGGTTCCCCGCTGCGGCCTCGCGCTCCCTGCGCTTGGCTGTGCCTGCTTTCATTGGGCTGGCTGCCTGGGTTCCCCGTTATGGCCCCGCGCTCCCTGCTCCCGAGCGCTCCGCTGTGCCTGCTCTTATAGTTCTCGCTGCCTGGGTTCCCCGTTATGGCCCGCGCTCCCTGCTCCCGAGCGCTCCGCTGTGCCTGCTCTTATAGTTCTCGCTGCCTGGGTTTCCCGTTATGGCCCCGCACTCCCTGCTCCCGAGCGCTCCGCTGTGCCTGCTCTTATAGTTCTCGCTGCCTGGGTTCCCCGTTATGGCCCCGCGCTCCCTGCTCCCGAGCGCTCCGCTGTGCCTGCTCTTATAGTTCTCGCTGCCTGGGTTTCCCGTTATGGCCCCGCGCTCCCTGCTCCCGAGCGCTCCGCTGTGCCTGCTCTTATAGTTCTCGCTGCCTGGGGTTTCCAGTTATGGCCCCGCACTCCCTGCTCCCGAGCGCTCCGCTGTGCCTGCTCTTATAGTTCTCGCTGCCTGGGGTTTCCAGTTGCGGCTCCACGCTCCCGAGTCCTCGGCCTCTCTGCCTCCACATCGCATCGGCTGCTTCCCGCGGTTCGACAGTAGCTCCGCCCACCTCATGCTCCATCGCCATTTCCCTGCAGTTTTCATTGCGCTGCTTCCACGGATACAGTGCCACGTTCAGTTCCTCAGCAGCTGCTGAATTGCTGCAGCAGTGTCACTGAACGCTTTGGATGCGAATTTCGAAGCAAAATGGCCGATTTCATACCGAAAGCTGTAGTTTCTGCAATATCCGCAGTTTTATTCGCAGAGACTGAGGCATCTCTGAAATAACTAAAGCTGTCAGCACACTCCGTTTTGTATGCAAACACCACAAAGGGTAGTTTTATTGAATAAACATAAGGTTTACTTCTGACACATATATATATAAGTGATCTGTAATATATGTCTGTGCAGGGGTAAATAATAAATATGTTGTGCTTTGGTCAATATAAACCTCAAAGTGAACGTTGCCGTACTGTATGGTTACTTGCTCCATGGCGGCGGCTGCTTCGCAGCCCTAGAATAGCCCCCCCCGGCGTTCATCTCTTGCCTGCAATCTGTCTGCTGCAAGTGGCTGATAGGGGGCCTCATTTACACTATCTATGGCAGACGCGGTGTCGGCTGTCCATGACCTTCCCTCGATGAGATTGACTCTCCCAGACAGGTTATGGGACATGTTCCCCCCCATACCATTTGCCAGAGGCAATGTAAAACTCATGATCTAATGATGATGCAGACCCTGCAATTACTGGCGCTACACGAGGGGCTGGCAACCCGGCATCACTGCCTGAACAGAGCAGCGGGCATAGCTCCCGCAAGAGAGTCTCTGACCGCGGGCACGACCAAGCGGTTCATGATAGACGGCCCAAATACCGGTGCCCACTCCCCTAAAAGGCCGCCTCAGGACGAGAGGATCCTGACAGTGGGGAGGATGAGGGGGATGACCCCATTGAGATACACGCACCTGACCATGATACTGACCTCCTCGAGGTCGACCCCTTTGGATTTACCCGCCACAGACGGGCGATACTATTTGCGATCCTATGGGGTACCCCTACTCAACCCTAAAGTTATCTCACACCCAAATTCTACGGCTTGGCAACCCCAGCAATGGGTGGACGCATTCATGCGTCGTCCAATGGACAAATCCACCCACTCTAATGTTAGAGCTGAATGCCCTAGACCTTCCACTTCTGGCAAATCTTGGGTGACCCCCCGAGGTGGACGTTGAATTCTTAGATTTTAGGGCAGAGAAAGGTTGGTCACCCATGCGGGGTATCGACTTCGCCTTACGCACATGCCAAGATAAAGTGCTTGACATCGCAAGACCCTTAGTACAGGTCTTTGATATTGTTGAAGGGGGCAAAATTGACCAATACCCCCCCCCCCCCGATCACACAGAGATTGGTGGCTGGCTACAGAGGTCTCTCTCCCTCCTTGGAAATGCCAACTCCGCTTTGGCGGTGGAAAGTAGGAAAACTATACTGCTTAAAATGAATCCCAAACTGGCTAAAATGGCGCACGCTGACCTGGGGACCCAGGCTCGATGCGACCTCTTTGGAGATAAATTCGTGAAACGTTTAAACACGTATGTGGGGGCTATCTCAGGCTTAAGGAAAGTTGACACTAACATCGCAAAAGTGTTCCCAGGACGAGTCTCCCACAGGGCTGGCAGCAGAAGGGACCGCTCTGCCGGCTGCGCTAGATATCCCAGTTATTCCGCTACTGCATTCCAAGAAAGAGCTGCGAAAGTCACTTCAGGATCGCGCTTCTTCCCCTCCTGAGCCAGACCCTGGCGCTCCAGAGGTTACTCTGCCTTCCACGGTGCAACCTTTTTTTGGTACCCAAAAAGGGCGGGGGTGTACACCCAGTTATCAACCTCCGCGAACTCAACCTATCAGTTGTATACTGCCATTTCAGAAAAGAGGGCATACCTACACTTCAGCACGTACTCATGCAAACGACTGGATAATCAAATTAGACCTAAAAGACGCGTACTTGTCGGTACATGTTCACCCGTCCCATCGTGACTTCCTTCAGCTCCGCTGGGACGACAACCTCTGGCGCTTCACGTATCTACCGGTCGGTCTTTCACCAGCTCCGCGGTGTTTCACGAAACTGATGAAACCGGTGGTTGCCTCCCTCCGCTCGAGGGGGGTTCGCTTGATAATCTATCTATCTAGACGATGTCCTCCTGATGTCTCAGTCAGAGACCACCCTAGTGGATCATCTTCGATGGACGGAGGAACTGTTTCAAGAATTTGGCTTCCTGGTCAACAAAGACAAGTCTCTCCTGAATCCCACGCCCAGGATCGAGTTTCTGGGTCTGTTAGTGGATTCTCGCACCCTGCTCCTGTACCTCCCAGATTCAAAGTTGAAGACCATTCGGAAAGAGGCTTCCCTTCTCCTCTGCCGCTCGTCCACTACGCTACGATCCCTGGCCCAGGTGATAGGGTTATTGGCAGCGGCTCGCCTGGCAATCATTCCGACTCCACTGCACTATCGGGCCCTCGAACAATTGAAGGCCCATTCTCTCCGGGCTGGCCTGGATTATCCGGACGTGGTTGTCCTTCCCGAATTGTCCCTTCTGGATCTGACTTGGTGGCTACACCACATAATAGAGTGGAATGACAGAGCGATTTCGGCCCCACACCCGGAGGTGATCATAGACTCTGATGCCAGCAACCTCGGCTGGGGTGCCCACTGCAAAGGTCTGGAAACGGGAGGTCGGTTGTCCTCCCAAGAAGCCACTCTACACATCAACTCCCTGGAACTGCTAGCAGGTCTCTTCGCAGTGTTGTGGAAATTTTATTATGTGGACATTATATTCTAGGATGTGTGTGTTTTTATAAGTTGTTATCTGTCTCCCGGTGTTGGATTTGAATGGAGAAACGCTCTAGCAGAGTGTACTTGGTTTTAAATCCAAACTAGCGGCAAAACCGTCAGTATGAAAACCTTCTTTTGGGTTTAGAGACATACCTGCTTTTAAGACATTTAAGCCTTGTCTGTACACTGGTACCGTGTACTGACAATAACTGAATGTCTCCGCAGATATATGTCGCAAATCCATAAGAACGAGTAGACTGATGTTCACTTAATGCTGATCAGATTTGATCAGTATTGAATGGGGTCCATACTGACAGTGATGGGGGATGGTTGGACAGGCATGGCATACATGACTCAGGGATGGGTCATGTAAGGGGGCTGGTCGGTCATCCCAGTCCACTCCCCTGTCCTTTTGATATGTAAAGTAATTACCGGTCTAACTGGTTCCTGATTGTAAAGCCAGTTAGCCACTGGGCGTTGTCCTATGGTGTATTAAATTAAGCGGACCAGGGGCACACAGCCCACTTGGCCAGAGGATTTCCAGCTTGAAGCAGCGTGTCTGTCTGATTCTTCCTGGGATAGAGAAGTACTTCGACCCTTATACAGAAAGACCTGAATATAGCGTGTTTTTCATAGCGACGGATTTGTTTGTACTGGGCGCACTTTAATACTGAAGTGTACCTTTTAGTGCACCAGGACTTTGTGCGCAAAGACCAAACTTTCCATAACAGCAGTCTGCTGCTTCACCAGGGACTCCGCGCATCAACGCATTCTCCGCCGCATGGACAATTTCCCAGCGGTCAGATATATCAACGCCATGGGGGGGGGGGGGTCGCACTCTCTCACCCTCATGGCCTCCCGATTCTGGGATTTCTGCCTTCAACACGGCATATGGGTCCAAGCCCAATTCATCCCAAGCCTGACCACCATCCGAACGGACTGGAATTCCCGACATCTATCGGATTCCAGGGATTGACGGATTCCATCGTCTGTGTTTTCCAGGATCGTCTCACTCTGGGGTCCTCTGCACTGGGATCTCTTTGCGTCCCGTCTAAACGCCCACTTTCCCGACTTCTGCAGTTGGCGGCCGGATCCGGAGGCTCGGGCGACAGACGCCTTCCTGCAGGACTGGTCGTCGGCTCGTCATTACGCTTTCCTTAAGTTTGCGCCGATTACCAAAGTGATAGCTCACATCAGGGCTCAGATGATGGTCCTCGTGGCCCCTCACTGGCCGAGTCAACCATGGTTCCCATCACTCCTGGAACTGGCGGTGGACATACCCCGCCTTCTGCCTCGGTCCCCGGACCTTCTACTAGACCCGATAGACGTTCCTCACCCCCTTCTACTGGACGGCAGCCTGAACCTTCTGGCCTGGCGGATTTCAGCTTCACCTGGCAGTGCCGATCGCTTTCACGAGACACTGAATTGCTCCTGTTACACGCCTGGGCCCAGGGCACGAGGGGTGCCTACCGTTCAGAATGGTCCGGATGGGCTTCTTGGTGTTTGGGACGGCACCAGGATCCCTTTTCGGCCCCTGTGGCTTTTGTTCTGGATTTTCTATCCTCTTTATTTCACTCTGGTGGGCGTTTCGTACCCTTAATGTCTACCGCTCGGCGATTGCTGCGGATCATGTCGGCCGATTGGTCTAGGGAATCTACGGCCCAGATTTTCTAATTGCGTGATGTTCCGCATTGGAAGGCTTCAGTGGTTAACCAGCTTTGAACTAGCAAATGTGAGCCTCCAAGTCCTGTGTTGAAATTATAAAATTTTCCTATTTCATGACGGAAAGTTTTGACTTTAATAAGGACTCGGAGGCGAGCATTTTGTTGTGCTGTCGCTGTAGTAAACCTGCCGGTGGTCTGGTGTCTTATTTCTGCGCCTGCGCCACTGTATATGTGCTCCTCACTGCTTTGTCATCAAGAGTTGCGTTACTGCTCCCACGTGCTGTTCTTTATTCCCTTTGCCGGTTGTTTGCAGCCGGTTGCGGCTCTGTGTTTAATTCTGTCTCGTGTCTGTTTTCTATCAGCCTATTGAAGGATTTCCGTCTTTTGGCTGAAGGCTCCTGTTCACGGTTTGTCTGGTCTTCCAGTTAATCCGGACCTGGTTTCGGTTTCTGATCAGTTTGCTTGACGCAAGAAAGAGGGCGGGCTGTCCTCAAGGTGGGGCTACGTCTCATGGGACAGTAGGGTGGGACTGTATGGTGTATGCTCACTGTTGTGGGGGGGGGGGGGGAGAGTTTTTTTCTAAGAGTTGTTAACCTTTTCATTGCTGCTCAGAGTAAATAATAAAAGAAAGAGAAGCAAATGCTCGCCTCCGAGTCCTTATTAAAATCAAAAAACTTTCCATCAGGAAATTTTTTATTATTGAGAAAATATAAAAAAAATCATAAATTCACAGAAATAATGCGAGAAAAACAGAATGTAAAATAATCCTCAATATCCAAGACTGGACACCGCGGCCTGGCCGCCCGGCGAGAGGTATCAGCCCCGTCCGTTTTTCCCACATGCGCAATAAGAGCCGGCATCGGGGAGAGCGGGTTATTACAGTAAAGGATCCCCGGAATCTGCTCCGGCAATTAGTCTGGTCCCAGCTGTGGCAGACCCGGCACACACTGCCCTCGTACATCCCAGGGTGACGCACCGCATCGAGGCTTCCTCACCTGTCGTTGAATGGAGGGAGGCCATTCGCATTCCTCTCGGTCAGGGGGCGACCGTCATCATCGTAGTAAAACGCAAAGAGCCCAGCCGAGAATCCCTGCAGAGGGAAAGCGGAAGACTTCAGCGCGGCAAATCCGAGAACCAACCAGCTGCCTAGCCGGACCACTGCAGCAAATCCCAGAACCAACCAACGGCTGAGCCGGACCACCGCAGCAAATCCCAGAACCAAGCAGCAGCCGAGCCAGACCACCGCAGCAAATCCCAGAACCAAGCAGCAGCCGAGCCGGACCACCGCGGCAAATCCCAGAACCAAGCAGCAGCCGAGCCAGACCACCGCGGCAAATCCCAGAACCAAGCAGCAGCCGAGCCAGACCACCGCGGCAAATCCCAGAACCAAGCAGCAGCCGAGCCAGACCACCGCGGCAAATCCCAGAACCAACCAGCAGCCGAGCCAGACCACCGCGGCAAATCCCAGAACCAAGCAGCAGCCGAGCCAGACCACCTCAGCAAATCCCAGAACAAGCAGCAGCCGAGCCAGACCACCGCGGCAAATCCCAGAACCAAGCAGCAGCCGAGCCAGACCACCGCGGCAAATCCCAGAACCAAGTAGCAGCCGAGCCAGACCACCGCGGCAAATCCCAGAACCAAGCAGCAGCCGAGCCAGACCACCGCGGCAAATCCCAGAACCAAGCAGCAGCCGAGCCAGACCACCGCGGCAAATCCCAGAACCAAGCAGCAGCCGAGCCAGACCACCGCGGCAAATCCCAGAACCAAGCAGCAGCCGAGCCAGACCACCGCGGCAAATCCCAGAACCAAGCAGCAGCCGAGCCAGACCACCGCGGCAAATGCCAGAACCAAGCAGCAGCCGAGCCAGACCACCGCGGCAAATCCCAGAACCAAGCAGCAGCCGAGCCAGACCACCGCAGCAAATCCCAGAACCAAGCAGCAGCCGAGCCAGACCACCGCGGCAAATCCCAGAACCAATTGAACAACAGGCAAGGCGGCGCTCTAAAAAGTGAGTTTGATAACCGAACCATTTGTAGAGGAGATTTTTATAAGGATATACTGCGCAATGTGTGTCCTATATTTTATCTTCTAGATTGCTTGGATTTCAACTCATCTCTTGGACGGTTTTGCAAGCGCGAGGACTCTATACAACCTACAAAATCCCAGAACCAACCAGAGGTCGAGCCTGACCGCCGCGGCAATTCCCGGAATCAACCAGCGGCTGAGCCGGACCACAGCTGCAAATCCCAGAACCAACCAGTGTCCGAGCCTGACCGCTGCGGCAAATCCCAGAACCAACCAGGGGCCGGGCTGGTCAGACAGACAGACAGACCCTTACCATCATTGACCCCCCTCCCCATGGATAGGCGATCTGGCAAGGCCCCCCCCAATGTCAGTAACCAGAACATGGATTTGCAAGGCTGCAGTGCTCACCAGGGCGTGGATGATCTCGTGCTTGACGGTGGATAACATGCCGATAAACTCCTGGGACTGCGAGGAGATCATGTTAGGGCAGAGGTTTGCGTAACCGGCAATGGGTCTGAACGAAAAAAATAATAAAAAAAAAAAAAGACACCGATTACACAAACACGTGCAGAACATTACACCCCATGATTCGCTCTGCAAGAAACACATATGTTGGTTATGCGGGAGTGCTGTAACGTGGCTGCGGGGCTGCATCGTGGCTGGCGCGCTGCATCGTGGCTGCTGGTGCGCTGCAGGGCTGCATCGAGGCTGCTGGCGTGCCGAGGGGCTGCATCGTGGCTGAGGGGCGCTACGGGGCTGCATCGTGGCGCGCTGCGGGGCTGTATCGTGGCTGAGGGTGCGCTGCAGGGCTGTATCGTGGCTGAGGGCGCGCTGCATCGTGGCTGAGGGTGTGCTGTACCTGTCCATCTCTGCCTCCAGCTGGCAGTATGCCGCGTACGCCACAATATTCTCCTGGCGACATCGGTCTGTGGTTATGGCGCTGACGTAAAGCACAAAGTCTGCATCCAGGACACCGTCCCCATCCGGGGCCCCCGAGGGCCCACAATGCCACTGTGTGTCACTGCATCGCATGCACTGCTACAGAGGAGACACTACATCCAGTGAAACCACCCCAAAAACAGCCTGAGATATTCCCCCCTCCCCACCGGCCTGTGAGATATTCCCCCCTCCCCACCGGCCTGTGATATATTCCCCCCTCCCCACCAGCCTGTGATAGATTCCCCACTGGCCTGTGATATCCCCCTCCCCACCGGCCTGTGAGATATTCCCCCCTCCCCACCGGCCTGTGATATATTCCCCCCTCCCCACCAGCCTGTGATAGATTCCCCACTGGCCTGTGATATCCCCCCTCCACACCGGCCTGTGATATACCCCCCCCTCCACACCGGCCTGTGATATACCCCCCCCTCCACACCGGCCTGTGATATACCCCCCCTCCACACTGGCCTGTGATATATCCCCCCCCCTCCACACTGGCCTGTGATGTACAGTCAGGTCCATAAATCTTGGGACATTGACACAATTGTAACATCTTTGTCTCTATACACCACCACAATGGAGTTGGAATGAAACAAACACAATGTGCTTTAACTGCAGACTGTCAGCTTTAATTTGAGGGTATGTACATCCAACTCAGGAGAACGTGTAGGACTTACAGCAGTTTGCAGATGTGCCCCCACTTGTTAAGGGACCAAAGGTAATGGGACAGAATAATAATCATAAATCAAACTTTCCCTTCTTAATACTTGGTTACAAATCCTTTGCAGTCAATCACAGCCTGAAGTCTGGAACGCATAGACATCACCAGACGCTGGGTTTCATCCCTGGTGATGCTCTGCCAGGCCTCTACTTCAACGGTCTTCAGTTCCTGCTTGTTCTTGGGGCATTTTCCCTTCAGTTTTGTCTTCAGCAAGTGAAATGCTGCTCAATGGGATTCAGGTCAGGTGATTGACTTGGCCATTGCATAACATTTCACTTCTGTCCCTTCAAAAACTCTTTGGTTGCTTTTGCAGTATGCTTTGGGTCATTGTCCATCTGCACTGTGAAGCGTCGTCCAATGAGTTCTGCAGCATTTGGCTGAATGTGAGCAGATAATATTGCCCGAAACACTTCAGAATTCATCCTGCTGCTTTTGTCAGCCGTCACATCATCAATAAATACAAGAGAACCAGTTCCATTGGCAGCCATACATGCCCACACCATGACACTACCACCACCATGCTTCAATGATGAGGTGGTATGCTTAGGATCATGAGCAGTTCCTTTCCTTCTCCATACTCTTCTCTTCCCATCACTCTGGTACAAGTTGATCTTGGTCTCATCTGTCCATAGGATCTTGTTCCAGAACTGTGAAGGCTTTGTTAGGTGTTGTTTGGCAAACTCTAATCTGGCCTTCCTGTTTTTGAGGCTCACCAATGGTTTACATCTTGTGGTGAACCCTCTGTATTCACTCTGGTGAAGTCTTCTCTTGATGTGGACTTTCACACATATACACCTACCTCCTGGAGAGTGTTCTTGATCTGGCCAACTGTTGTGAAGGGTGTTTTCTTCACCAGGGAAAGAATTCTTCATTCATCCACCACAGTTGTTTTCCGTTGTCTCCCGGGTCTTTTGGTGTTGCTGAGCTCACCGGTGCGTTCCTTCTTTTTGAGAATGTTCCAAACAGTTGTTTTGGCCATGCCTAATGTTCTTGCTATCTTTCTGATGGGTTTGTTTTGTTTCTTCAGCCTAATGATGGCTTGCTTCACTGATAGTGACAGCTCTTTGGATCTCATCTTGAGAGTTGACAGCAACAGATTCCAAATGCAAATAGCACACTTGAAATGAACTCTGGGCCTTTTATCTGCACATTGTAATTGGGGTAATGAGGGAATATCACACACCTGGCCATGGAACAGCGGAGAAGCCAATTGTCCCATTACTTTTGGTCCCTTAACAAGTGGGAGGCACATCTGCAAACTGCTGTAAGTCCTACACCGTTCACCTGAGTTGGATGTACATACCCTCAAATTAAAGCTGACAGTCTGCAGTTAAAGCACATTGTGTTTGTTTCATTCCAACTCCATTGTGGTGGTGTATAGAGCCAAAGATGTTACAATTGTGTCCATGTCCCATATTTATGGACCTGACTGTAACTTGTAAAGATCGAAAAATACAAAATAAGTGCAAAATTTACGTTTTCTTACTCTGTTCTAAGGCATTGGCATTAAGTGCTTTTACTTATAAAGAAAACAATGCTGCTGCACTAACTCACCTTCTCATTTCCCACACCAGGACCAAATGGGGAGGTGATGGTGCAATGTGTTATTACTCATTGGTCCATCTAAAATTCAAGCCGCAACATCACTGCTCTAAAACTGTGGAGACACAGGTTTGATCCCGGCCAGAGCACCTCTCCACTAAGTGTCCTTGGGCAAGACACCTAACAGTACAGACTTGCCACTCAGGACATACTGAAAACCAGAGAAATCTCAATGTATCCTTCCTGGTAAAATTACTTTCTCAAAAGAAAATAGCCACCACACCTCTGTGAGGAAAGTGGGGCTCCTTTGGTCTCCTTTAACTTCATTCTTTACACCGCATAAAGTCAATTTAGGTGTCATTGGATAGGTCAGAGTCTGACCTTTCTAATGATATCAAACAATTCCATGTGAAATCTAAAAGAAAGAAAACAAAAATATATATTTTTAAATTTTCTTTATTTTTTTCCAAAGTGATGGTATTGTCCACTTTGGTATTGGTAAGTGATGGTATTGTCCACTAAAATGAGCAATACCACTGCCATTAATCACCGTCTCATTTCCCACGCTGCGAGCAAGGTCAGTGTTTTGTACATGCCCTCAAAATTAAAGCAGACAGTCTGCAGTTAAAGCACATTGTGTTTGTTTCATTCTAACTCCATTGTGGTGGTGTATAGAGCCAAAGATATTACAATTTTAATACATCGACTCTGCGGCTCCTATTGCTTCTCTTTCTTGCTTTTATTAAACATAGCAGCAAGTGGCAACTAGCAAGAACTTTGAAAATATGAAGCATTTATATTGAATAAAGAGAAAACATAATAACAGTAATAACAGGTATATGGTATCTTCTAACACCCCTTCCACTCCTTTGGAACTGTCCTCTTTCCTGTTCAGTGCCCATCAAAACCAATCCACATCCCTCCTACTTCCTCTTTCTTAGCTGCTCGGTGACTAGATAAGTATATAGATTATTATTTTAGGGATATATATATATATATATAGATATATATATATATGTTTTATTTATATTTGTTTAGGTTTCTAGCGAGCGCCCGGCTTTAACCGCGGCGTTCGCGTTTTTTTCTTCAAGTTTCCCTTTGATCCCCCTGGTGAACGCGGTGTAACCCCGTCTGCCTGCCTCTCCGAGACGCTGCACGCGCTCGCTGGCTAGGTGGGCGGGGTGTACCCGATAGGTCTGTGCACGCAGGGGAAATTCCGAACATTCTCCCTGCTCCATCCAGCGCCATGCCTTGCGGAAAAACCCCGCAACGTACAGCCTCCCGGGCGGAGATCTCTGCTCAATCCTCCGATGAGAGTGTGGGTGAGCAATCTCAACCTCCCGTTCTAGTGCAGGCACAGATGGCTCCTTCCCAGCCTCCCACCTTAGATCCTTACATGCAGGCGTCCATTGACTCTGCTGTATTTAAAGCGGTCTCAGTTTTGTCTGCAGATTTTACCCGCTCATTAAAAGAAGTGATGGCTGAAAATCGCCACCTTGATAACCCCCCGCCACTGGCGGATTATGACATGGGCAACACACTCACCGCGGTGAGGCCCCCCGAGACCCCTCTGGCCACCACGGGGAAACAGTCTGTGAAAAAAGCACGACACATGACTGGAGGGGCTGGCAACCCCGCAACACTGCCGGGACACGTGCACCCATCCCCCATTGCTGCATCCCGTAAACGGGCTCCTGCACACATGACATCATCTCACTCCAAGAGAATTAAATTCCCTTCTGTCTCCAACCCTGACACCGCTATTGTCCCTGCCCCGCTTCAGGACTCTATCCCTGATTCGGAGGAGGAGGACACTAGCGATGTCAGACGTTTATGCCTCGGATGAGGAGTTTACTGAAGACAACGTAGAGGTTGATACAGCAGCCTGCCCGGGCATTATCTATGACCCTTTGGGGAACCCCCTTTTCTGCCCAGAGGACCTGTCCCATCCACGGTCCGCAGATTGGTCCCCATTACCCCACGCTGAGAAGTGGGTTGATGCGCAGGTGCGGAAAGCCCTGGATAAAAATACACGAAACCGCATGAAAGCGGAATGCCCTCGCCCCACCACGAGTGGTAAAACGTGCTTAACTCCCGAAGTGGATAAGGAGTTCGTGGATTTCGTCACCCCTAAAGGCTGGACTCCCAGCAAGGGTATAGACCATGCCTTTAAAAGGTGTGTCAGGATAAACTGCTGGACACTATGGGTCCTCTGATAAAATTGCTGGATACAGCAGAACGAGCAAAATTGTCCGGTGAACCCCTGGACCCGATTCAGATAACTAATTGGACCCAACGGTCGCTAAGTTTTTTGGGTAATGCCAACACGGCCCTAGCTTCTGAAAGGCGTAAATGTATTTTACTAAAGATGGATCGCCAATTAGCTGGTGTGGCGGATAACGAATTGGGCGCTGCGGCCAATGGAGCTTTGTTTGGGAAAACTTTTCTAAGAGATATGAATGAGTATTCCGGGGCCTTCAATACAATGGAACGAGTGTCCAATTCCCTTAAGAAGGTGTTTTCCGGGGTTTTTCCACGGGCCGGTGGATATCGGGGCCGAGCTACCGGCCGTGCAAAACACTTCAGTTCAGGTCCCGCAGGAGGCAATCCCTCCACTGCAACGGCTCCCGCCCCTTCCCCGTTCTTCCCTTCCCGATCATGGCGGGGCAGAGGATTCCGGGGTTCCAGAGGCGGTCATTCTTCCTCAACCTTCAGGGATGCAGGTACCTTTACACCTTCATCCGTCTACGACCAAAGTAGGAGGTCGTTTAAAATCGTTTCACACAGCATGGTGTCACATTACGTCGGACCCTTGGGTCCTCAATACTGTGCTAGGTTTTGTTCTGGAGTTCTCTTCTCCCCCGCTCCAGCTGCAGATTCATCTCCCTCTCCCCTTTTCAGGGGACGGTCAGATGCTGGTGGAGCGGGAGATTACAGAATTATACCAAAAAGGAGCCATAGAACGGGCCCCACGGGGACCCTCGGGCTTCCTGAGCAACCTGTTCTTGGTCCCCAAGAAGGGCGGAGGTGTTCGTCCAGTTATCAACCTCAAGGAGTTGAATGGGTCAGTGATCTACCGTCATTTCCAGATGGAAGGCATGCACATGCTCAAGGATATATTGAGACCCCGCGATTGGTTGGCAAAAGTGGATCTCAAGGATGCATACCTGACCATCCCTATTGCCAAGGAATCACGGGATTTCTTTCAGTTCCGTTGGGGTCCCGACCTATGGCGATTCCGTCGCCTGCCGTTCGGCCTATCTTCGGCTCCTTGGTGCTTTACCAAGATGCTGAAACCGGTCGTAGCATGGCTACGCGCCAAAGGGGTCCGTCTCATTATATATTTGGACGACGTGTTGCTGATGGCCTCCTCGGAAAATCAGCTACGCCTCCACGTATATTGGACGGTAAATCTTTTCCAGTCTCTGGGATTTCTGGTGAATCAAGAAAAATCTATCCTCTCTCCATCTCAAACCCTGGAATTTCTGGGATTCGGGGTGAACAGTGTCCTGATGTCTCTCACTGTCCCTCTACCCAAGTGCCGATCAATCTTACGCGAAGTTCGGTCCCTTTTGGAGGCTCACACCCCATCCTTACGAGACCTAGCTCACGTGATCGGTCTTCTAGCGGCCACACGGCTGGCTGTCAAACCAGCCCCGTTACATTATCGGGCCCTCCAACGCCTGAAGGCCCTTTTTCTCAGACGGGGTCTCCCCTATTCCGCTCCGATCTCTCTCTCGGGAGAGGCCAGACTGGACTTGGAATGGTGGATCGCTCACCTCCACTCCTGCAACGGCAGGCCTATCCTGGTGCCACCCCCGACGCTTACAATCGACTCCGACGCTTGTGGGTCAGGTTTGGGTGCTTACTGCGACGGTTCCCCCACGGGAGGTCGCTGGTCCGTGCAGGAGCGTCAACTGCACATGAACGGTCTGGAGCTCTTGGCAGGACTTTTTGTGCTTCAGAGTTTCCTCAAAGATCGCGTTCATCGTTCAGTCCTCCTCCGGATGGACAACTTCCCAGCAGTTCGATATATCAACTCGCTGGGCGGACCTCGCTCCCTCCTTCTGACAACAATGGCTTCCCGCCTCTGGGAGTGGTGTTTTCAGACCGAGGTCGAGGTCCAAGCACAGTTCATTCCAGGAATCTCAAACCAATCCGCGGATTGGAACTCGAGACATACAGAGGACTCCGGGGATTGGCGTCTGAGCTCGCAGCTTTCTCCGACGTGACATCCCTTTGGGGACCATTTCACGCGGATCTTTTTGCCTGCCGGCTCAACGCCCATCTTCCGGTCTTCTTCAGTTGGCGGCCAGACCCACTGGCAGAGGCAACGGACGCTTTCCTTCAGGATTGGTCTGGGGGCTCACCAGTACGCCTTCCCACCATTTCAACTGATAGCTCGCACTCTGCGTCAGGTCAGGACTCAACAGGCCCAGATTGTGATCATCACCCTCTTTTGGCAGAACCAGCCTTGGTTCCCGGTGCTATTGGATCTCCTCATGGATGTTCCCCGTTCTCTCCCGACTCTCCTGAGAGACGCCTCCGGGCAACCTTACCCTCTCCTGTCAACAGGATCCAGTCTGTTATTGGCCTCACTGGTTTCGGGACGCCCGGGGGAGCCGGAGAGATTTCGGACCGAACTACTGCACTCCTACGCCAGGCGTGGGCCCCAGGTACTAGATCCTGCTATAAATCAGCTTGGCTCACCTGGCATCATTGGTGTCAGTCAAGGGATCAAGATGCCTTCCAGGCCCCTTTGAGCTTTGTTTTGGATTTCCTTACGGAGATCTTCGATGAAGGCAAAGCTTATCGCACACTCAATGTGTATAGATCAGCTTTATCGGCTTACCATGTCGGTTTTCACCACGTCCTTTTCGTCTGCCGTTTACCCGGCCTCTTCCCTATTCGCGTGGCTTTATGCCCGGTCCTTTTGTCTTCCAGGAATACGAAACTCGTACTTGCCGCCTATTCGGGGCACGGAGGTCTCACCTCTCTTTATTTCATTTACATCTCCCTTCGCTTCGGTAGGTACAACTACACTTGCGCGCTGGCTTTGTTGGCTCTTAGTATTAGCGGGTGTAGATACCTCAATTTTTGGAGCTCATTCGGTTCGTAGCGCTGTTGCTTCTTCCGCTGTTTCGGCAGGTTGTCGGTTGGAGGACTTATTGCGATCAGCTGACTGGTCCAGAGAGTCCACCTTCCGTTCATTTTATTTCAAACCTGTTGTTCATTGGTCATCCGCAGTTGTGGGTTAGCTTTGAACAAGCAATAGGAGCCTCAGAGTCGATGTATTAAAATTATAGAATTTAGCTAAGTATGACGATAAGTTAGAATTTTAATAATAAGACTCTGAGGCGAGTATTGCCCACCACTCCCGCCGCTATTGTGGTTTTTTGGTTATTTCCTGGGTCTGCGGATCCAATATCTTCCACTCTCACGTTTTTTCTTTCCTCAGCCTCAAAGGATTTCCTGGTTCCCGGTGGATTGCCCTTTGGGTTCCCTATACACCTACACTGATCACCTCGTACAGCAAAGAAAGAGGAAGTAGGAGGGACGTGGATTGGTTTTGATGGGCACTGAACAGGAAAGAGGACAGATCCAAAGGAGTGGAAGGGGTGTTAGAAGATACCATATACCTGTTATTACTGTTATTATGTTTTCTCTTTATTCAATATAAATGCTTCATATTTTCAAAGTTCTTGCTAGTTGCCACTTGCTGCTATGTTTAATAAAAGCAAGAAAGAGAAGCAATACTCGCCTCAGAGTCTTATTATTAAAATTCTAACTTATCGTCATACTTAGCTAAATTCTATAATTGTGTCCATGTCCCAATATTTCTGGACCTGACTGTACCCCCCCACACCGGCCTATGATATACCCCCCCTCCACACCGGCCTGTGATATACCCCCCCTCCACCCGGCCTGTGGATATACCCCCCCCCCTCCCACCGGCCTGTGATATACCCCCCCCTCCACACCGCCTGTGATATACCCCCCCCCTCCACACCGGCCTGTGATATACCCCCTCCACACCGCCTGTGATATACCCCCCACTCCACACCGGGCCTGTGATATACCCCCCCCTCCACACCGGCCTGTGATATACCCCCCCCTCCACACCGGCCTGTGATATACCCCCCCCTCCACACCGGCCTGTGAATATTACCCCCCCTCCACACCGGCATGTGATATACCCCCCCCCCTCCACACCGGCCTGTGATATACCCCCCCCCCCACACCGGCCTGTGATATCCCCCCTCCCACACCGGCCTGTGATATACCCCCCCCCATCTACACCGGCCTGTGATATACCCCTCCACACACCGGCCTGTGATATACCCCCCCTCCACACCGGCCTGTGATATACCCCCCCTCCACACCGGCCTGTGATATACCCCCCCTCCACACCGGCCTGTGATATACCCCCTCCCTCCACACCGGCCTGTGATATACCCCCCCTCCACACCGGCTGTGATATACCCCCCCCCTCCACACCGGCCTGTGATATAACCCCCCCTCCACACCGGCCTGTGATATACCCCCCCTCCACACCGGCCTGTGATAATACCCCCCCCTCCACACCGGCCTGTGATATACCCCCACCTGTCCCTGCACACTGGCCTGAATTCTCCGGCATTCAGTGATACCCCCCGGTAGAGGGGGGCACTAGTGTTAATGGGAAATTTTCGCCCCAGCGATCAATGTTTTACCTGCAAATGCTCCTCTGGAACGATAACGGGGGCGCACCGTGTGTGCAGTGCGCAGCCGCCATGACAGTATCTGCGCGGGTCGAGCAGCCTTTTCAGATACTGATTATTTATGCACTGCCTGAACGAGGAAAAATAAAATGTACAAACAGGACCGGGAACAGTGGCACGTCCAGCAGCGCAACAGCGGCGTTTCCAGCGGCACGTCAGGCGGCGCACAGCAGATCAATCGGCAGCGCACAGCGGCGTTTCCAGCGCACGTCCGCAGCGCACAGCGGTCGTCCGCAGCGCACAGCAGATCATCCGGCAGCGCACAGCGGCGTTTTC
>RXON01001286.1:0-18087 GCA_009667805.1 Leptobrachium leishanense | reverse complement strand
CAGATTAGAAAAAATATAATATAAAGCCAAGGCAGAGGCAAAGCAAGAGAGGGAAAGAAGATTAACAACAGGTATTTTAGTGACACAGATATAATCAGAGAAAACATATAGCTTGCCATGTTTCACAAAGTAGAATGAAAAGCTTTGTCGGCTATATGGCTATTGAAGAGTAGTTATGGAGTATGAACAGTGACAGAATGTTAATTTCTAATCTGTTCTATTCAGTTCCTCAAAATAATCCTTATCTGATATGTAGCTTCTTCAAAACACTACGCTCCTTAAAGAACTGAGAGATCATGGGCTTTATTAGTTTACAATTGAGATACTAAAGTATATGTGACACATACAAGGTATGTGCACAATTGTATAAAGTAAGTAATTGTCATGTATAGTGGTGACATTGAAAGGTATGTGTTTATGTTTTCTATGTGGTATATGGTGCCTATAACAAGTCACTATGAGAATGCAGCTCTCTGCAGCAGCAGCAGGGGACTGTTATTATGACGCACAGGGTCTTATGTTCAGGAAGGATTGGGGGAAGATTATAGGTGTGGCACTGGTGATGTGTTCCTGCTTACCCTCATAACCACGAGGATACTGTGGAAGCAAGCATGTCTGTCTCCTGATTTTTTCCTGTTTTTACAGGTAAGCCTAAAGCAGGAAGTAACTCCCAAACACTTAAAATAAAGAATCCATGTTATATACAGCTGTATTAACTGTGCAGAGAGTCAGATGGGAGACAATAAGAGATATCCTTAATGTAAACACTAGGAGGGTGGAGGCCCCAGGTACTCTACAATAATAATGGTAAAAGCAGTATTTCCTGATGCAGAGTCAGTTATGTACATTTAAATGTACTCAATATGCAGAAATCTTAGATGCATTATTATTTGTTATTAGAAAGGAATTGTTCTATGTCTTGGCAGATATGACATCCCCTTATGTGCAGAAGGAAAGGAATAGCTGTAGCACGCTGCACACTGTATATAATAGGATGTATAGTCTGTGAGACGGATTCACAACTTTCCACAGGGAAAGTTAGATGTTTTGCGAAAATGAAGATGACATGTTAATAGGTCATTTAGAATGAAAATGTTATTGTTTTAAAAGCATTTGGAAAATATGCATTTAATAAAGATAACCACGAGGATACTGTGGAAGCAAGCAGCCAATCTGTCTGTCTCCTGATTCTTTCCTGTTTTTACAGGTATTTACATCTGTCTGCTGGCCCTCTGAACGGGGTCTGCAACATATAAATGATCATAATTTAAGTAGGAAGCTTCTCTTTAATCTGCTCCTGATGGGTAAAATGAGCCTATAAAACAGTTTCTTTTATTTATCATAATATGCACATGAAAATTAATCTCAACACTTGTAAATAGTATTGGGCAGGATTTAGGAATATGGCTTTATATTTTATTTTACATATAGACTCTCTAAGGATATATTTTTATAAAAAAAAAAAGCTGTGTTTTTTATGTTTTTGTTAGCTCTCTCAATTTTCATGAACCTCTTATATCAGATCCTATTTATAACCATCCCATTGCCTCTGCATATTGTTCTTTGGTGGCATAATGGTGGTGAGGTTTGCCCAGTGGCATTTGATTCTTCCTGTTTGAAGAACAGAGTTTCAGTAGCGCTGCTCGCACACTAGTTGCCGCATCTGGAGTATCCACTCTTGTTATGCATTGTACAAACCATAGATGAATTTGGGGAATACATCATACAGCAAATACTGGATACTAGACATTTTGAAAAACTGTAAAAAAAAATTGTAGCGCTGTGTTAGTTTGGCTCTATGTACTGAACTGTTGCTACACTAGAGGGAGACAGAGCCTAGAGACATTATGGACTATGCTAGACTAAAAGACTTCATCTCCCAGAGACCTTTGCGAAGAGGGGAGGAAGTGGGCGTGCTGGCACCGGAGAGACATCCGAAGCCTCGTGCAGGGCAGGGGGAGAATGTGCGGAGCAGCGAGACGAGATGTATGCAGGACACTGTCCGGGATTTCAACCAGGCCGGAGTGTGGACAGTGGCATATCCAGTGCTGGAGATCGGGGACGGAGTGTACCTCATTGCGTGCCACATTCCGCTGAGCAGCTTGGAGGACAACCAAGTTCCAGAAGGACCTCGAGTAAGGAGGCTGCGGATCGAACGGGAGTGCAGGCGGCAGATCGGTTCCTGTTGCAGAGATTCAGCGGGAGAACGGATTCGTCGGTACCGGGTTCCAGTCCGACGGAGAGAGATCCTTTGGTCGAGTCATCGGTTCTGGACACATTGTTCGCGGGATGGGTGAGAGGCCTCAAGGCCTACGGTTCCGAAACGAAAGTGCGCACTTGGTTGATTGCATCAATTCACAGGGCACCAACGCTGACTAGTCGAAGATATTTGTTCATTCACTGGCCAGTTGAATTTAGTACCCGGGTATCCTAAGACACCATTTTATGAGCCTTTTTTTAAGCGGGACTTAATCCACGAACTGAGGGGGTTAATCGTTCTTTTTCCGCCGCTTGCTTTTCCGCGCTGCGCATCCTGTCATTATCTTCAACGTACATGTGTATTATATGCCACTTTATTGATTCGGTAAAGTATATAACTTAGAAAATCCACAACATTGCTGGTGTATAGTAATTCCTAGTGCAGTGAGACTATACTGGGTTTATTCAGCGGCTCCTCCGGGGGTGAGCGCTACATAATCAAATAACATACGTAAGTCTTTTGACAAGAATAACCTTTTTTTTTTTTTTAAGCTCATCTGCAATGATTGAGAGGACTTATCACCATTTTTTTTTGTTTCCCTCTATAAATTTCTTTGATTTCACACATGAGACCTGCAGGATGACAACTGTCACGTCCTGGGTCTCTGGCGCCCCCTCTGGCTTCCATGGAAGTTGTATTTAGTTCTGGACATTTGGTTCACGTCCAAGGCTGGACCTCACCTGGACCTATTGTTCTCATTTAGTCATGGCCTATATAGGCAGGCATCGCCCTAAGAAGGGCGCTGCCTCATTCTGATGTTTCAGTCTGCTTTGTTCCAAGCCTTGATCTCCCTCTGATGTTTCAGTCTGCTTTGTTCCAAGCCTTGATCTCCCTCTGATGTTTCAGTCTGCTTTGTTCCAAGCCTTGATCTCCCTCTGATGTTTCAGTCTGCTTTGTTCCAAGCCTTGATCTCCTTGATCCTTATTTACTTACCTTGCAGTTCTGGTAGGGATCTTTTGCTCAGGTTCTCCTGTATGTGTTCTAGTTACCCTTTATTACTTTACTTTCAGGTTTTGGGTTTACTCCTCTGCCAGTTCTGTATTTTCATCTGTTTATAGTCTACCAGGTCATACTGTTTTGTTCATATGGTTCATGTTCGGTATTTATGTTTGCATTTCATGTTTCTTTTCTAGGTTTAAACAGGTTTATGTTTTCACTCATGTTACTCTAGTGTTTAGTTCTCTTATGTCTTTCTGCCTATAGTTTTCCAGGTCCTTGGTTGTTCATCTGTTTGTTTATTTATTGTATATTTAGTTCAGGTCTATGGTTTAATTCTAGTGCTTAGGTCTTTTGTTTCATTGTGGTGTTCTGGTTCCTTGCTGTATATAGTACTGTTGTAATAAATCCCTTGTTTTGTTTATACATCCATGGGTCATGTCTGTTAACTGCTCAAATAGCTCACACCCCTTCTGTGCCATGTCAGGTCAGGCCCACCGTCACAACAACACTGGAAGAACACTGAACAGGTCTTTTGTTCAATGTAACACCACTCCTTTAGTGGGCGATCAAACATATTTATTATAGTACAGCATCAAGCAGAGAACAGTTTTTTTCCAATATGTCCACTGCTACCCATCAGATTTTGAAACAGGCTCCAGAAAATGGTTTTAACATATATAATCATGTTTAATATGTTTTCTGATGGCTTCTTAAGCAGCATGCATTCAAATTTCTGAATAACCCATTTGCATGTTGTTTTTCATTGCTTTTTTTGTTTCTTTTGTTTACTTTCCCTCCTGCTGGCTATTTGAACTCTGATGGGCATCAAACAAACCACACTTGAGCAAGCTTGTCTGAGGCTTCAATGGAGATCTTACCTTTCTCACACACCGGGTGCCTGCCTTAACCCCTTAATGACAGAAAATGCACAATAACATTCACTTTAAAATGTTAAATAGCATTAGTAAACATGATTTTTGTCTTTCAAATACTGAAGTTTTGTATATTCTGTTTTTTTTAGAAAAAAATAGAATCAGGGTTCAGAGAGTTTGTTCTTTTTAGTAAATAATAAAATCACTTTTTATACTGAATAATGTTTTATGAACACATCTTGTGGCTAAATTCTGGATTACACTTGTAATTATTGAATTTATCCTCAAAATGCCTATTTTCTTTGCCTCATTAATAGGATAGGTCTATAAGGTTTATTCCCTATGTATGGGATCATCCACATATTTTGGAGGTACTAGTGCCATACAGACATATTTCTATTAATGATTAATAACATTAATGTTTCCAGTCTTGCACCCCACCAACTTGACATGTCACCAGCTGCCCTCAGGGATGGAGTGGGACAAAAAGATTGGCCCTGGACTTCATCCAGAGCGGTCCATTTTTAATCATACAAACACACACAAAAATATTATATAAAAATGTAATTTTTCCCTTGTACTTTTGGAGTATTGTGTTATTAAGAAATATTTGACAATTGGGGTTATTCAGAGAGGTACATTCTTGTCCAGCGCACTTCTGTGAGTTCAATTCACCGATGCTGCAGTAAATTCAGCATTCACCGTAGGGTCTCTGAATTGCGCCGAATTGGCCTGCCGAATGCATCCAAAACACCGCCAAATTGATTGGCGGTTTTTCGGCAGTTTATCCAAACACATCTGAAAAATCCCTGAAGAACCGCCAAATTGATCTAATAAACTGCCGAATGAAGCTGCAAGCCCACAGAACGCAGCTGACGATTCGCTGAAGAGACCGCCAATCGGCTCCGACCAGCTGCCGAATGGCAACGGGATAAGCAGACCAGCAGCCAAATGGGTAAAAAAAACACTACTTTTAAAACGCGTTTTTAAAAAAAATAATGAAAATGTATGGAAATAATGTATAAGGTCCTATCCTATGAATAACAATAAAAAGGTCTGCTATAGAATAAAAAAAACGCCATTTAAAAAAAATCGTAATCAAAAAGTTTGCCAAAAAATTTCTAATAAATAAAGAGACATTTCGCTGCAAAATGAAAAGAGTAAACGGTTGAATAAATATTTAATAAAAACAGGGATTTATTGAAACCTATGGGATTCGCCTGCTTAAACCTGTTGAATGAAACCACTGAAAATCAGGGCATTTCTACAACTTTTCAATGCAGTTCATCGTTCCCTGAATGGATTAACCGTTGCTTCTCTATGAGGAATTTTACTGCCGCTGAATTTCACCGTATTTCGCTGGCAATTCGCTAATATTTGTTGAATCGCCAGCTTTTTGAATAGCCAAATGGCCACGAAATTGCAAATGTACAGGGAAATTCACTGTTTGGTGCAATTCGGTGGCCAATTCAGTGCTGTTTGAATAGCCCCTTATGTATCAAACACTGACCTTGCTCCCGGTGTGGGAAATGAGAAGGTGATTAATGGCAGTGGCATTGCTCATTTTATACATGACAAATGGACAATGCTTTAGAACAAATCTTAATCTTATGTAGCGCTGGTTTAAAACACTGTTGCTGTAGTACTTATTTTTGGCCAAGCGCAATGTAAGAGACACTGGACAATGGGACTACGTTTTCCAGCATGCTTTGTGCCGGGAACCGGAAGTGGGTGGGGAGAAACAGACTTACATCCGCAGCCTCGTGCAGGGGAAACCCAGAGCGCGCCGAAGAGTGAAGAGAGCAAGACGCACGTGAGACAGACAACGATCGTGACCAGGCTGGAGCGCAGGTGCGGCCTTGCGGAGCTGGAGATCGGTTCACATTACTTGTCAGAGACCTAGCGATCCACCGCTGATAAGTTTATACAGATACAGAGTAGTTGAAGGACCCCGAGTTAGGAGACCGCAGATGACCTAATGGGAGTGCAGGCGGTGAGCTGAGCATCTTGTGGCAGAAACGGACAAGCAAGACAAGCGGATCCGGTGGCACAGAGTCCCAGTCAAGCCAAGCGGAGAGACGTCCTGGGTCGAGCAGAGCGCAGAGTATCTGGCGGATGGGTGAGAGGCCTTCCCGGCCACAGTAAAAATAATAAAGCACGCTGCAAGTTTGTCTAAACCTACAGGGCCCCAACGTGACTAGTCGAAGACACCTGTATATTATTCACTGGCCAGTTGAATCTTGTACCCGGGTACGAACACACGCATACACGTACACCTTTTTGGGACACAACCTGTACGGGACTCACATTCCAACAACGAAGGGGTTAATATTTATTTTCCTTTTCCGCTACGCGTTTCTCGCATTACGAACACCTGTAAATATATAGGTATACCGTGCTGCTTTATATATGCCAGTTTATTTGAGATCAGTAAACTATATAACGTATAAAATCCACAACAGTGCTGGTGTATATTTATTCCCTAGTGCGGGGAGACTGACCCGAGGTTTAAATTCAGCGGCTCCTCCGGGAGTGAGCGCTACACTTACATGATCATATTTGGTATCATTAGAAAGGCCAGACTCAGACCTGTCCAATGACACCTAACTTGACTTTGTAGGGTGTATAGAATGAAAATACAGGTGTCCAAAGTACCCCCGCTCTCCTTGCAATGCTGAGGTGGCTCGTGTATTAGTGTGGCATGGTAGCTTTAAACGCACATGTAAAGTTATGGTAGGGTACTGAGCGGTGAGTATCACCTCCAGCCAGCAGATGGCGTGAGCCTGGTTGGGAGTGGAGGGTCCTGTACCAGGAAGTGTTAGGCTCTATGGTTAATCTTACTGGTGCATGAGGAGACTGTAAACACCTCATGCTATTACAAGAGTTTAAAGCATTGTTTTTTACTTCATACAGGTAAACCCAGTATAAGCATAGATCCAGCAAGCAGCATAAGCTTGAAGTGTGTGTGAAGCCATAACAAAAGAGTGTGTCATTTTCTGTGTATCTGTTCTGTAAATAGTTTTGTTCTGCTCTGTTAGTTAGCTATGTGGTCTGTGCAGTAATAGTACAGGTAAAAAAGAACTGCACATAAACTGCATGTCTAGTATAGAGTAATATTGGTAAAGGACATTTGCTGTTATGCTCTATGGTTAATCTCACTGGTGCATGAGGAGACTAAACACCTCATGCTATTACAAGAGTTTAAAGCATTGTTTTTTTACTTCATACAGGCACACAGGTTAATAAACGGTCTGTAACTAAAGAACAGAGTGTGCGTTTCTTGATTGCAAACGTGCAACATATTTTGGCGAGCCAGCCAGGAGAAGTTTTCCAGGATAAAGTGGCAGAATTAACTTCTCAACAAGAACCTAGAATCACTGTATAATTTGCAGAAGAGGATTTGCAAGTTTCAAAATGGAGCTGGAGCAACTGCAAGAGAAAGCAAGTGCTGCTTTAAAACAGTTGCAGCGGGAACAGTTAGTGGAAGCATGCAGATTCTTGAAATGCTATAAGGCAGATGATGAAACCGAAAGATCAAAAGCAAGCAAGCTTTAATCCGTTTAGCAGAGAAAACCCTGGATGAGATTGAGGAAAATCAGGAGGAAGACAGTGCTAGGGTCAGATGAACGTGATTTCTACGGACTGTGTGTCTGTGCACACGGACGGACGTCAGTACGGAAGACGTAGTAGTGGCCACACAGTGCGTGATCACGTCAGTGATTTGTGACGGATCAATATAAAAAGTGAAATATGAGAAACCAAATTAATTGCAGATGAAAAAAACAAGGGAAAAAGGGTATATAAAGCCATTTTGGGGAAGGTGGGGTTTTCCAAAGATGGATGCAGTGCAAGTATTTGTGTTTGCTGCTACGGGCTACCTGTACCTCCAAGAACCAGTGAAAACAGGATCATGGGTTCATCCCATAAACGCTGCCGGATGCACGCATGGCCACTTTGTGACGCTGTACAGGCCACTGCGAGAGAGGGACCCGACGAAGTTCTTCAACTACCTGCGGATGTCCATCCCCTCCTTCGACAAACTGTTGTCGAAGGTACGCGAGCCGTTGATGAAGAGGGACACCAACAGGAGGAACGCCATACCAGCCGAGGAGATGCTGGTCATCACGTTGCGGTAAGTACCAGCAAACACCAGCATTCATACCTTCAATGCCAGCCAGCAGAGATGTGCTCGATGTCCAGAGCCCCCATTGTCGGTGTGTTGTGATATGCCCACCAGCCCATTCGCACAAGCATACCCACACACATTGCATAATATCACACATACTCAATAATGAATGACACCGACAACAGTGACAGCAACATAAATGTTTTATCCACAAGAAATGGTAATGCTAAACAAAATAACATGAACACACCTCATGTTACTGAACATACCATCAATCATACATAAACTAAATAGTCCACGAACATGTGGCAAACAACAATGCAGAGCATAAAACAAGTGCATGAGCAGGAAAATAACTACAAATCCTCATAATTAGGAGCATCTTCGTCATAAGGACCGGGTATGTAACCTCGATTGTACTCAGACTGATAGGGTGGTTGTGACTTGGCACCAGGGGATATGGGTTGGTGGGGAGGCTCCGGCTGCCGGTAATAACCACCAGCATATTGTGCACTGCGAGGCACAGGTGGTACTGGAGGCTGGCTCAAGATGCTGTGGATGGTGTCCAATGTTCTCCGTCGGTACTCCATCTTCTGAGCCAGACTCATCTGGTGCAACATGGGGAGACATGAATGATGAAAAGTCATGTCATCGTTGTCCCAGAACCTGCAGCGTGGAGGTGGTGGTGGTGGTGCTGGATGGTGAGAATCCATGAATGTCACCATGGCATGCTCAAATTCAGTACCCGGTGCCCTTCTCCTTTTGTGGGCCAGCCTGGTGGTGTCAGCTCTTGCAGTAGGCGGCTCCTGGGAAGCGGTCTCCTCCTCCAACTGCGAGTCTGCTCCGGCCTGTTCCGTAAGTTCCGAGCAGGTGGCAGAAGCACATGGCTGCACGTGTTGCTGTGCCCCGGATGTGGATGGGACATCCATGCTGCCCACCATAGGTCTTGGTTCGAGGGTCCGTCGCAGGAATGACAGCTGCTCAGCATAAATATAGCTGCAGCCCCTCCTCGCCGCTGATCCTGAGCGTGCCGCTGCCGCATCTTTTTTGAGGACCCTGGTGTAATTGTCCCTGACCGTCCTCCATTTTGCTATGACTTCATGTGCTGCAAAACAGAAGAATGATATTAGGTGCGGCTCATGGAATCTGATCATAACACACATTTATTTCTCCATTTTTGATAGGTATCTTGCCAGTGGATGCAGTCTGCAGGACCTGCATTATAATTTCCGCGTTGGCAGATCTACAGCTGGGGAGATCGTCCGCAAGGTTTGCCAGACAATATGGGACACGATGAGGGAAGAATGTTTGACAACACCCACAGACGAGGCATGGGCACGAATTGCTGCGGCATTTCTGGAGCGAGCGAACTTTCTGAATTGCCTGGGAGCCGTGGATGGCAACATGTCTGCATAGTGAAGTCACTGCAGAGTGGCTCACTGTATCACAATTATAAACATTATTTTTCCATTGGCCTACTGGCAGTGGCAGATGCCAACTATAATTTTGTCTGTGTGGATGTGGGGTCATACGGGAAAGATTCAGACTCCACACTGTTCAGGAACTCCACACTGTGGAATGCAATAGAGAGTGGGACCCTGCACATCTCCAGACCCGCACCTTTGCCTGGCACAGACGTGGCAGTCCCCTATGCCTTTGTGGGGGACGAGGCTTTCGGCCTGTCCACACATCTCCTGCGGCCATACTCAGGGACACACCTGACTATGAAGAAGCGGGTGTTTAATTATAGGCTGTCGCGTGCGAGACGGTATGTTGAGTGTACCTTTGGCATATTGAGCAACAAGTGGAGGAGTTTTCATAGGCCGCTAGATGTGCATGTAGATTTTTGTATAGATATAGTGAAATGCTGTTGTGTGTTGCATAATTTTGTTCATGCGCGGGATGGTTTTAATTTTGATGACTCTTGTCTGTTTGTGGTTTGGTGGAATTTATTAATGATGATGTTATGCCTGTGAATCGACACAGCAACAGGCATCGCGATGCGCTGGCAAACTATTTCACTAGCGAAGCAGGTCAGGTGCCCTGGCAGATGGGGAGCATTTGACATGTGACGTTCATGAATTTGTTAGCCATTTACATTTTGTTTGGATTAAATGTGCATTTGATTATGAATGTAATAATCATATACTCACTCTGCACTTTCTGTTCATGATCAGACCATGTGTCATATGCAGGGTACACTGCTCTTGTCACATCAGCCCATGCGTTCCCCTTGCTGATTCTGTCCTTATATTGTTGGCTGGCTGTGTCCCACAATTCGGGGTGCTCCCCCACTTCGGTGATCAGCCTCTCAACGTCCATGTCACCTGCAGCGTCCACTCTCCAGTGTCCAGGATACACTCTCCAGCCTCCAGGATATACTCCAGCCATGCCAGGAAAGTTCTGGAGTCTGGACGTGATGTAGGCCGCAGAACAGGTGCGTCTGACGTCTCCACTTCACGCACACAGGCCACAGAGACGCAGCACACTCTGTGCGGCCGTTCTAGGGGTTGTACGTTCTTGCCTGCCTTGCGTCCGTGGGCCGCGGCCGTTGTGTGTCCGCAGTTCAGTGCGGACGTGCTTCGTGTAACGGGCTCCGATGGGCTTTCTGTCATGCTATCACGGACGTACTTTTAGGCGCAATCACGGATGTGAACACTACGTTCGTCTGACCCCAGCCTTAGATGAACCAACGTGTAATAAGGCTAGGGTCAGACGAACGCATTCTGTGCAGACTGTACGTCCGTGCACAACGGACGTACTTTTTGACTGACGACAAGGTAGTGGCCACACGGTCTGTTTTTGTGACTGATGTTTTTTTGACTGATGCAGATGTGAAATAAAATTTAATATGAAAAACCATTTTGTCCTTCAAAAATGCTGGACGCCAAAAATGCAGTCCGTACTACATTCCATCACTCACAAACAAAGCTATGCGGACGTTGCGGACGTGGCTTACTCCGCACATCCGTTCTAGCGGTTTTACGTTCTTGCCTAACTTGCGTCCGTTTGCCGCGTTCGTTGTACGTCCGCACTTCTGTGCGGTCGTACTTCTTGTGTGGGTCTCTATTGATCATAATTGTATGCTACCATGGACGTTAAAATGTGCGGCAACACGGACGTGAACACTGCGCTCATCTAACCCGAGCCTAACACATTTGTGCCATCACCTTCACATTTGCTTCCAGCGTGGGAAGTGAGGTGAGTTAGTGCCGTGGCATTGTTTGATTTGTAAGTAAAAGCACATAATGCCAATGCCTTAGAACAGAGAAAAAAATATTACGTTTAATTTCTTTTACTTTTTTCTATTTTTACACATTACATGGTCATATTTGGTATCGTTGGAAAGACCAGATTTTGGCCTTTCCAATGTCTCCTCCCTTGACCTTGTGCGGTGTAAAACTTGCAGGGTTCCAAAGAAACCCTGGCGCTCCTCGCTGCAGTGTGGCAGTTTAGGGTTTTGATGAAACAATATGTAATAATGCATTATGCCATCACCTCCACACTTGCTGGCATTGTGGGAAATTAGAAGGTGAATTAGTGCAGCATCATTGTTCACTTTATTATCAAAAACGATTCTGTAACACAGAACCAAACAGCATAGTGGTGAATTATAAAAAATAAAACAAGGAAATATTTATTTTATATATTTTTTTTATTTTTAAAAGAAACCTGGTCATGATGTTTGATATCATTGGAAAGGCCAATTGGCACTGGCCAATTATGGCCTCTTATGGTCTAAAGACCCCTCTATCTCCTCTATAGGGATTTTCCTACAATGCTGGGGGAGGTCCCTTTCTGACATCATTGCGGTCATGCTCAATGACATAAGTGGGTGGGGGAGGTCCCAAGGCATGGTCTGACTTCCAGGAAGTTAGACCGCCGTGGGATTCCCCCCAGACTCGCGGAGATCTCTACCTAGGCTGGAGGTAAGTCATGATGTGTGGGGGACGTCCTCCGCATGTTGCAGGGAATCCCTAGGATGTCCCCCATACGTCATACACAGCCAAGGGGTTACAGCGAGGCAGATGCGCAGCAGACTCACCGGCACGATGGCCACAATATGAGACCTTATCCATAAAGGACAGTGCGAGCCACGTGGTGAAACAGCACTCACACCAGCCCATGAGCCATCAGCCCAACGGGAATCTCCTGGTAGTCCCGAGGGCCAGTACATGCCTGGCTGCCCCTGTCCTAGACTTCACTACAGTAGAAACAGGCCTTCAAACACCTGTGGTAATAGGATGGTGGGAAAATATGGGAGCCAGAGAAACAATGCTGGTTTCTTTAATGTTCTTTTTTTTCTCCAATCTAGGAGGTTGTTTGCACCTTTAAACATTTTTTTTCTCCATCTCTAAATATGTCTCATCATTTTCACACACTCTGATACCATTGATATTGAACACATCTCTTCACACTCCTATACATACAGACCATTTTATTATCTTTTATAGGGCCTTTTTATTATTTCCACACATTTTCATGGATTTTTAAAGTATAGCAGAGTTCATCTTTTTTTTCTTTTTTCTGCAGTTCGGCGTTGTTTGGCTCCCCTGCGGCGGTGAATAGTGAATAAACTGCAGGGTTGGCAAACTGGAATCGCCGAAGCGCTCCGAAATGCACTGAATGAGAGAGCACCGTAATGTCACTGAAATTTAAAAGTTAAAAAAAATTTAAATTGTAAAAGTTTTTTGTTTTGCTACATTTTTTTTTCTACCCGTAACAAATCTCTCATTTTGGTGTACCCAACCCATACATGTTATATATTGTTTTTAAAGAACAAACTTGGCTTTCTTTAATACCCTTAATGTATGTATAGCTCCTTATTCATTATAAAATATATATATATATACCATGTATTAAAGTGATCTTATGTTTTTGTGGTTTTTAATAAGTCTAACGAAATCCTACCCATTTAATAACTTGTTTATATATACTATAAATAATAACTTGCATGAAGAATACGAAACTAAAGTGTATAAAGAAATAAAATTAATTAACCCCTATGGTAAAATAAATTAATAAAAAATATTAACTGGTTATAAAATAAGAAAACAATGAGACCACAAGATATTAACCTAGTGTAGCAAAATTCAGCTGACTCTGAGAGACACAGTGATCAGACAGGTAAAAATACTTTATTGGGTCTTTGGGGCAGTTATATGTGTATGGACACTTATTTAACTGCATTTGGAGACATTTTGGGGTACCTGGGAGGCATTTAGGAGAACTGAATCTTCCCTACAGTTCACATATCACATAATTGACAAATACATGCAAATACTTTTGCCTATAAGGCTAGGTTAGTCACGTGCAGGGTTTGACCAACAGAAGGCAGGTTCTTGTGATCTATCCGGAGCAAGAATGTTTCGGGTTCTCTGATTGGCTCATAGGTCAGGAGCAGGTTCCAACGCATCAGAAAATCAGGAAGTGATCAACGCTCCTCTGCAAAGGGTGTTGATGTTGGTTTGCTTGGGACATCAGCTCCATACAGATCAGAGTCATACAGTTTGGGTAAGTGGTGTCAGCAATTCAGGAGTTAAGTGGCTGACACCTTCACATGTGTTTTCTACTTTTAATTGCATTGACTGAGCTAAATAGTCATGTAATTTAGTTACAATTCCCTTTGTTCAGAGGTTAGCAGCATTGGCTCTCTAGAGGTTTGGAACTACCTCTCCCATGATTCTCAGCCACTCATTTGTTGGTGGAGACTCATGGGAAATGTAGTTCTAAAAGTAACATCTGGAGGACCAAGGTTGCTAACCCCTGCCTTTGCTTAAACTCCTTATGAAGAATTAGTAGAAACTCCACTTTATAATATATATATATATTTCTCTCCCAATTTATATTAAAGCTTGTGCTTTCATAAACCTAATCACAAGGAAGTTAAATTATCAGATACCCATGTATATTTACTGTAGGAGCATGTATATATTTTGCAGGGCTTTTGTTTCAGGGGTCAGCATCCTTGGCCCTTAAGATGTTTTGGAATTCCATCTCCCATGAGGCTCAGCCAGCCTAATGAGTGTTTGAGCTGCATGGGAGATGGAATTCCAAAATATCTGGAGGGCCAAGGTTGATGACCTGTTTTTAGACCTCCTGACTTCTATAAAAAATTGTGCTGTTTTAGACTAGACTCGTCCTCTTTATTTTTCTAGTGCATTTTATACTGTGTGTTAATGGACAATATTTACTATGGTTCTACAGTATTGCAGGTGAAAATGAATACAAGAAAGGGATGCAGTCTGGGTAACGGCTACTTTTTGCATGACAACCTGTTCACACCTTTCTGCTGTAACAAAAACACATCTTGTTAGTTGTAGGGCTACTGTTAGGGGTTAATGGTAACTGTAACCCTAAGACTGGGGTCAGACGAGCGGTAGTAAGAGTGGAAGGAATGTCCGTGGAAGTTCCTTCCACTCAACGCCCGTCTGGCCGCCTCACTGAGGGCAGTTAGTGCGCATAGCGCTGCATGGCGCGATCCTCCTATGGAAGATCGCGCTTTGCAGCTCCGTCAACGTACGTCCTAGTGCTCTGACAGGGAGGCTTGCTGCATGGACGCAGCACGGCCACTGTTGCGTGCGCAACAGCATGTGGCTGGCCCTGTCACAACGCTGCGACGGACGGCACGTCAGTACGGGCGCACATAGTGCACTTGTCTGACTCCAGCCTAGTTTACCTCATTTTGCTTAATTTTTAGGTAAAATAGACTTATGTATTTTTTTTTTGTGGTAATGCTAGAATCCTAACCCTAAAACCTGCACAAACACTAGCTTAATCATAACCAGACTTGTGACTTGAATGTGATTTGATTCTGTGTTTAAATAAGAAAGTATTGCCTTCTTAATTGTAGTACGTTAAAGGTCTGACCCTATGTTAACACAAATAAACCCAGTGCAGAGCATTAATCAGCCCTTGTTTCTTACATCAAGAGCTGGGAGTATTCCTTTTGCACTTTACACATTGGACTCTGACGTCTAGTTACAGAGTGGCACAGGAGCATGCAAAGACACATTCAGGTCTATTCAAAGAAAGGTGAAACTCCGGAGAAGAGAACAATCTAGACCAAATAGCTGCTTTGGAAAGTGAGAAAAATGGGAGAATTTTCAGTTCTCCAATCATTCTTCTGAGTTTCACCTTTCTTTGAATAGACCTGTGTTTCATTTATTTTTTTCTATGCTACATACTGAAGAATCAGCAATTGATACCTGCACCAATCAGTGTCTCTTCTCTATTTTCTGGACAAGCAGAGGTAGGGTAGCAAATCAAATTGCTTGGGGGTCAATTAAACAAGCACCCCATGGACACTCTTTTACTGTGCAATGTTTAGATAGGTGGGGAGTGTGTGTTTTCTGTGTTTTTTACTTTAACACCAGTTCATCCCTTTTTCGTTTTTTTTTTTTTTATTCTAGTTCAGAATTCAAGCATGCCTTCTCAAGACGACTCCTCTCCTGGCATCTCCAGACTGCCACTGGAAAATACTTGTCTTCACGGAGGGAAGAACCTCTCCCAACCTCGATTCAAGCTTGCCCTTAACCTGCCTGGCTCTCAATGGCTGAATCCTTCTCCCCTGTGTCAACCGGGCACCCAAGCCCTAAAACCTCAGAAATTATCTCTGGTGCCTTCCTGGGAAGAAAAGGCACGTAATCTTCCTGAGTCGTCCATTCAGTCTCTGCTGTCTTCTAGTTACTCATTGACTTCAAATCCTATCCTAGATTCAGAACATTCTTTGACTTCCTCTCAGTCTTTAAGATCTAAACTATCTCTTGCCACATCCGCTACTGATCATCTGTCTTCATCCATTCTGACCAGTAAGCCCACATTGACCTCATCTAACTCTCTGATGTTAAACTCCTCCTATTCATCTCTTTCCACCAATCTCTCACTTCCTTCTACCATCGCAGCGACATCAAAACCATCTGTTTTTTCCAAACCTGCTAACATTGATTCTCACTTGACTCCGAAACATGTAACCACCGTTCTGTCACCACAGTCCAACGTAACATCTTCAACAAGCTCAGGAAATAACTTTGATTTAAGTAAGCAAGAGAAGCTGCTACCTTTTGATGGTTTCTCAAACCTAAAGACTACTTTAGGGGTCATACAGAAAGAATCAAGAGCTTTTGTATCTCAAGAAGACAAGCCTTCATGTGAGAACCTTGCCTCCCTTCCAGTATGCCACGAGGAAGAGCCATTGTTTGATGCCATAATACCACAACCACCTATGGTATGAGAGCAATGGAAATGGTAATACAATGTAAGTATTGCTCTGTAACATTGTATTGATCTTTATCTTATTACTGTTGCAGACATTTGAGATAATGCCTTCTACACAAGCCCAACATCCTTCCATTAGGCCGCCTGCAACGAAGCCACAAACTGTGACGCAAGAATCTACTACCTTCCATGATCAACAGTTAGAAAAACTTATTCACAAGAAAAAAGTGAGTTATTAATTCAATATTATAGCTATGCTTATATCTTATCATTCATTGAAATCAGAAATCTGGTAAAGAACAGAGTAAGTGTTTATTACCTACTGCAATCTCCTTTTAACAGTTTGTTGCTCTCACTTTATTAGTATTGTTGAAAATAGGTTTCTATATATATTTTTGTGTTATTGCAGAGTTGTTACATATATTTTTTTCAATACCATTCTATTTTTTTATTTTTTTTTATCCTTTGCATATATTAGGTGTGCTGTTTCTAACTTTTTATGGATATGTTTGCTTAATGTAAGATTTAACGATTGGGCAACACCTCTCATTTGTATTTTTGGTCATCCAGATATTTGTGTATTACGTGTCATTGCAGAGTTGGACAGGATTCGTTTAAAAAGTGTCATATATATGTTGCTTACAGGAATTATGGTGGGATATTGGGCCACTTCACAATAGTGGTGAGGTTGACATACTGTAATGGATAGTAGGTTCCTTATATTTTCTGCAGTGTTGGTGCTTTAAGTTTCCTTGAAAGTTTGAAATTATGTTTTTGTTTCTAATGAATTCCTTTTATAAATATTACATATTGATGTTTGACACTTACAATGTTTTTGTTTCTAAACATTCTAGTAGAAAATAATAATGCTTTTAATATTCTTAAAAACAACGCTGTTCTTTTTTCTTTGAACTTTGTGGACTCAGATGGCGTTGGTATCTGCCGCCTGCTGCTCACTAGTGAACGGACCAAAGTACTCGGACAGCTCAGATCCAACACGGACCTTCATATGGGACTTATGTGAAGAGGTGGCAAAGCTTGATCCGGAGTTTGTGCTCAAAGTGAGAAACCATTATGTACATTCAAGTTAGAGGGGAGAGAGTCTATAACTGTGATGGTGAACCCCGGCACTCTAGATGTTTTGAAAACCTGCTGAAACATCTGGGATGCCAAAGGTTTGCCATCAGTAGTCTGTAATGTAACTCGTATGCTTGAGTTTTATGACACCATGTAACTCATCCATTCGTCTGCTGGCACGAAGAGTTTAAAGAAGACGTTTATTTGACTTTTTATTGTCTCTTCAGGTTGCCCTCTACACTCGTCAAGAACTCAACATTCGCAGCACAGCAAACTTCCTCCTAGCACTGTCTGCTCTGATTCCTGCCTGTCGCCCACATTTGCGCAGGTATTTCTGTGCTTCTACCCAACTTCCATCGGACTGGATGGAGGTACCACGTTTATATCAGGTATATTAACAGGAAAATAGTTGCACTGTTGAATGAAATTTTAATGACATTACCACATTACATTCTTGTTGCTAACATTAGCGCTCACCTGCCTGAACACCCGACTGGCGAGATCCGGCAGGTCATGTGACTGCCGGCTTCTGGCTCAATGGAGTCCTATGGACTCCATCGAGTGGATGCTCACGGCTGCGCTCAGCGCTGCTGTGA
>RXON01001285.1:0-38741 GCA_009667805.1 Leptobrachium leishanense | reverse complement strand
GGCAATATATTCATGTGAGCTGGCCTGGGGCAATATATTCATGTGAGCTGGCCTGGGGAAATATATCCATGTGAGCAGGGGCAATTTATTTATGTGTGAGCTGGGGGTAATATATCCATGTGAGTTGGGGGCAAATATATCCATGTGAGCTGGGGCAATATATCCATGTGAGCTTGGGTAATATATCCATGTGAGCTAGGGGCAAATATATCCTGCTCTAAAATACAGTATAAATGCCTTTGTAATGCGCTGTCAGCTGCACGTGCACCCATCACAGCTGCTCCCTTGGCCCTCCTGTTGCGGATGGGATGGCGCCAGATGTGTTACAAACACATTTATATATGGAGATACTCTTGGATAGGGCATTGGAAAAACAAATATGTGGACATGAATTCTGAGCTGGCAACAACACTAGACTGCCCTCCGGGCAGGCTTAACAACTAGTAGAATATATAACCTTAAAGGCTCAGATGATAAAATGTGAAAAAATTACTTAACACGCTGTAGATCAGTGTTTCTCAACCCAGGGAACACGTACCACAAGCAGGGGGTATGCCAGTTGCTGGTTGGAGCACCAGCGTCACAGATTCCATCTTCTGTCGGAATTCTGGCCCTTTTTTTTCAGCGTGCTGCCGACTGACCATGCCTACACACACATTCGTCCAGCAAGCGAGTGGGATTAAGTCGCGTGACAAGTGTGGGGGCGGATCCTTCCCCAAGGATGTGGCAGCTTCTTTCCCTTCGGCACCAACCACCAGACCAGGTAACTGAGTCCAGCTCTAGTGGGGGCCCCCCAAGTCTGGCTCCAATCAGTTTGCAGGGGGTCTGATTACTGGGGGCCTGATGACTTGGGCATGGCTGGATTAACATAGAGGCTGATGGAGCATCAGCTCCAGGCCCATGCCCCAGAATAGGCCCAGAGAAAGGATAACAATATTTGCATTGGTTGGCATTTGGACCCCTGTATCTCCAATTCCATAAAAGCTACAGGGCAATGTGAGGCATCACTGGAAAGGCATGATCATGGCCTTTCCAATGATACCACACATGACCAGGTATTATTTAACAATAAGAATAATATTTCAAAATTTTTATTTCTAGCAGCCATATTTTTCATCTTTCAATTATAAAGTGAACAATCATGCTGAACTAACTAACTAACCATCTCATTTCTCATGTCACCAACAATTGTGGAGTTGATGGCACAATCCATTGTTATGAATTGTTACATCAAAAACCTTAACTGTCGCACTGCAGCGAAGAGCACGGGGGGACTTTGGATCCCTGCAACATTAATCTTTACACCGCCCAAGGTCAAGTGAGGTGTCATTTGACAGAGTCTGGCCTTTGCATTGATACAAACATGAACATGTTAAATCTAAAAAGAAAAGAAAACAATAAAAAAACTTTTTATTTATTTTTCATTCCAAAGCGATGGCATTGTCCATTTGTCACGTATAAAATGAACAATACCACTGCCATTACTCACCTTTTCATTTCCCACGCTGGGAGCAAAGTCAGTGTTTTATACACAGTCATATTGTTCATAAAACATCATCTTTCAAAACACAAAGGAAATATTAATTTTTTCTAAATTTTTGGTTAAAATTGTGTATTTTCTCAGAAAAACACAGTAACAGGTTCCCATCCACTTTTTTTAAAAAAAAAATATAACAAGAATTACCTATAGAATATGTAACCACAAAGGTTTGGATGATAAAATGGCAAAAAAAATTTTTTACACGCTTTAAATGATTGAAATCGTAATGAAAAATTAATCACACAGTAACTACCTGGTTAGATATACCCATATCTGCACTAATAAATAACCTAAACTATGTTTTCATTTCACTAAATTAAAAAAAAAGCCCACCAAAACATTCAGCTCCAGGTCCACAGAGACCTTAATCTGGCCCTGACTGATTACTGGGGGTCTGATTACCGGGGGCCTGGTTACCGGGGGCCTGCTAACTGGGGGCCTGCTAACTGGGGGCCTGCTAACTGGGGGCCTGCTAACTGGGGGCCTGCTAACTGGGGCTCTGATATCTGGGTATACATGTATCTGGGGAATAAGTGTGTGTGTATCTGTTATTGCAGCCTGTACACATACTTATTTTGCACACACACCAAAAAATCCACATATACTGACATTACACACAAAGAAATCATCACAAACACATATACTGACATTACACAAACACAAAGCAACATAAAAGCAGCTGTCTAAAGTAAAGACAAATAAGTCAATGGGGCTGATGGGATCCACCCTAAGTTATTAAAAGAGCACAGTGGTGTAATAGCAAAACCGTTAACAAGGATTGGTTAAAAAAATATGTTAGCGGGAGTCGTCCCAGAAGACTGGATATTAGCAAATGTTGTGCCCATTTACAAGAAGGGTAGTAGGGAGGAATCAGCGAACTACTGTATAGGCCAGTTAGTCTTACGTCAGTAGTGGGGAAATTAATGGAAACCATGTTAAAGGAAAGGATTGTTGAACATCTAGAAGCACATAGATTACAGGATCAGAAACAACATGGGTTTACCTCAGGGAGATTGTCAGGTGAGCACACGTAAAGCCAAGGGTGTGCTACGGTCGGTACTATACGTAACAAATAGGTAACCCTTAACCCAGGTGCGATACCAGTCCTTAAAGTGGCTGGATTACGCAATAGCGAGAGGTGAACCTATAAGGCAGGGACAACAGGGATAAAGCAGAATACTAAGTCAGGTTCCAAAAGCCGAGTCAAAGGAGAATAGAGGTACACAAGTCAATATCCACAAGCCAGGTCATACACAGAAAATCAGAGGTATAAGAAACAAGCACTAAGGGTCAGGCGAGCAAAACCACGAAAGGGCAATGAGAAAAGGCAAAAAGCAAGTTTAAATCTCGTGCCCTGCAATCTGATTGGCCAACAAGATCACATGGTGCAGGGAAACCCACGGTGGAGGCGTGATGACGTTGCGCCGCCGGCAGAAGCTTAAACCCGGAGAGGCTGGCGGCACGCGCGCATAGGGCGCAAGGAAGGACTGCAAGGGAGACGCAGACCCTGGGGTCGCAGTTAAGGACGCTGGAGCTGCGCCAGCCACCGAGATGTGACAGCACCCCCTACTCGAGGAACGCCCACCGGGCGGTTAGGAGCCGGCTTAACAGGAAAACGATGATGAAAAGCGGACAATAAAGGAGGAGCATGAATATCATGAAGTGAGACCCACGTACGATCCGCGGGACCATAACCCTTCCAATGAACTAAATACTGCAACCTGTTCCGAGAACGACGGGAATCTAGAATGGACTCAACTTCAAACTCGGGGTTCCCATCTACCACAACCGGAGAAGGGGGGAGAGAGTCGGGACGGGTAAAATGATTGCACAGGAGGGGTTTTAGTAAGGATACATGAAAGGTGTTAGGGATATGAAGGGATGCAGGCAACTGCAGAGTGTACGAGACGGAATTAATACTTCTAAGAATCTTATAAGGTCCTATGAACCTTATAAATTTCATAGAAGGGACCTTCAACCGGATGTGACGTGTGCTGAGCCATACTTTGTCCCCTGCTTGATAAACCGGTGGAGGTCTGCGCTTGAGGTCTGCAGAACGCTTCTGAGTCAAAGAAGCAGATTTGAGATTCAATTTGGTCTTCTCCCAAATCACACTTAGATTACAGAGGTGGTCCTCTAGAGCAGGAATATCCGGAGGTACAAACAAGGATGGAAAAATGATGGGATGCATACCAGTTAGGCTTGTGCACCGATTATTTTTTTTTTTTTTTTTTTATTTTATTTTTTTTTTCGGTTCGGTTCGATTTTTCGGATTTTTTAAACTTTTCGATTCGGCTCGTTTCGACCGATTTCTGTTTCGATTCGGTTCGGCTCGATTGGTTTTTCGTGTACATTCTTTTTCGGAATATCGACCATTTTTCGTATTTTCGTGTCACTTTGCTCGGTTTTTGTATCGACTTTTCGTTTTTCGGAATTGTACATTTTTTCGGAATTTCGACCGTTTTTCGTATTTTCGTGTCACTTTGCTCGGTTTTTGTATCGACTTTTCGTACTTTCGGAAAATTTTCATTTTTTCGGAACGTCTGTTCTACTCGTTTCAAAGCAATAAATTTCGATTTGACACATTTCGAGTCCATTCGAAAATATTTAGTTTCGGCTCGCAAAACTTTTCGGATCTGCCACTTTCGGATCTAAAAATTTTCGGAAATTCGGCCGCATCCGAAAACACGAATTGGGAAATTTCGTGAAAATTCCGAAATTCCGAAACGCACATCCCTAATACCAGTGACTATTTCGAATGGGGAGTATTTAGTCGACTGAGATGTGGCATTATTATACGCAAACTCCGCCCATGGAAATAGAGTGACCCAATCATCCTGTGCATCAGAAATAAAACATCTTAAATAAGTCTCAAGTGTTTGATTAGTTCTTTCAGCTAATCCATTTGTCTGTGGGTGATACGAGGAGGAAAATGACAGTTTAACACCTAATTGTTGACAGAAGCCTCTCCAAAATTTCGATATAAATTGGGAACCACGATCGGAGACTAGAACATTTGGAACACCATGCAGTCTAAATATCTCTTTAGTAAAGATTTGTACTAGCTCGTTAGAGGAGGGAAGTTTCCTTAATGGAATGAAATGTGCCATTTTGGAGAAACGATCGACAACGACAAAAATGACCGTATGGCCAAACGAAGGGGTTAACTCCACCAAGAAGTCCATTGCTAAATGGGACCAGGGAGTTCAGGAACAGGTAGAGGCTGGAGAAGACCAGTAGGTCTAAGACGGGAGGACTTAGAACGGGTACAAACAGAACAGGTAGTAACATACTCTTTCACATCTTTGGCAAGTGTAGGCCACCAAAGGTTTCTTTTGATTAGGGTTAGAGTTTTCTCTACTCCAAAATGTCCAGCAAATCTGGATTCATGAAACAGTCGTAAAACTGTGAGAACCTCTTCGGGAGGAACAAAAAGTTTCTTGGGTGGTTTCGACGGAGGTACTAGTGGCTGTTTCGATAGTAACAGATTCCATAGTGGTGAATCGATCTGAGTACTCAGGGAGGCTAAGATTTTCTCCTCGGGCACTATGGGAATTGGTACCAAAATTTGAGTAGATAGAGGCTTGTGCTGTCTGGAGAGTGCATCAGCCTTAATATTTTTTGACCCGGGTTTGTATGAAATGACGAAATTAAATCGGGTAAGAAAGAGAGCCCATCGAGCTTGTCTGGGGTTCAATCTCTTGGCTTCGGACAGGTAGACCAGATTCTTATGGTCAGTGAGTATAGAGAATGGACAATTAGAACCCTCTAAGAGGTGACGCCATTCCTTTTAGGGCAAGTATGATAGCCAACAGTTCCCTAAGTGACAATTCTCTAGAGAAGAAACCACAAGGTTGCATGGGTTTATCGTCAGCTGGGCATTGGGACAGCACAGCTCCCACCCCAGTCTCGGAGGCATCCACTTCTAACACGAAGGGTCTAGTTGGATCAGGGTGATGAAGGATGGGTGAGGTGGAAAATGCTGCTTTTAATTTCCCAAAAGCCTCTAATGCATTGGAGGGCCAATTCTGTGTGTCAGTTCCTTTTTTAGTCAATGCTGTAATAGGTGCCATGATGGATGAGAAACCCTTGATAAATCTTCTATAATAGTTAGTGAAGCCTATAAATCTTTGAATGGCCTTGAGACCCTTGGGAAGAGGCCAATGAACGATTGCATCTAGTTTCTTAGGATCCATCATGAAGCCGGAAGAGGAGATTACATAGCCTAAAAATTGTACTTGTTGTACGTCAAACAAGCATTTATCGAGTATACAATATAGGCCGTTGGACAACAGTTTAGACAAAACGTCAGGTCAGGAGAATGTAACAAGACATCATCAAGATATACAACAACAAAACAAGGAGTGTATTCCCGTAAAACATCATTAACAAATGCCTGAAAAACTGATGGTGCGTTGCATAGTCCAAAGAGCATAACCAGCTACTCATAATGCCCTAATCTAGTATTGAACGCAGTTTTCCACTCATCCCCCTGTCTGATTCGAATCAAGTTATAGGCTCCTCTAAGATCCAGCTTAGAGAATATTTTTGAATATTTCAGGCGATCAAACAACTCGGGGATAAGTGGGATAGGGTAGGCATTTTTTATGGTTATTCTATTCAACCCACGAAAATCTATGCAGGGTCTGAGGTCTCCCTCTTTTTTCTGAACAAAGAAGAATCCTGCTCCTGCTGGAGAGGAAGAGGGGCGACTAAACCCTTTGTTAAGGGAATCAGTAATATACTCCTCCAATACTCTATGCTCTTTCTCAGATAACGAATAGACTACCCCTAGGGGAGGAGTGGTACCGGGGAGAAGGTCGATAGCGCAATCGTACGAACGATGTGGGGGTAATTTATCGGCCTCTTTCTTATCGAACACAGGTGCTAAATCAGAGTATGGAGAAGGTATAGTAGTGGTCAGAGGAGGAGCCGTGGGTACATTTAAGGTGTTGACGGACAAGGGGACCTCAATACAAGAAAACATGCAATCTTTATCCCACTTAGCGATTTGACGAGCTCGCCAATCGATTATAGGCTTATGACGAGTTAACCATGGGTACCCAAGTATGATGGGATAGGAAGGCAAAGAAATGGTATGGAAAAACATTTTCTCTTTGTGACATAGTCCTATCCTAACAGTAATGTCTTGAGTTTCGAAAAGGACAAAAGGGGTTTCAAGTGGTCTGCCACCAATGGTTTGTACGAGTAAAGGAGTTTCTTTCTTAATAAGAGGAATAGCATGTTTGTGAGCGAAAACAAGATCGATTAAAGTTATCGGCAGCACCGGAGTCAACCAGGGCATAGAGATTCACCAGGTTATGGGAATTCTCCCAACAGAGAGTGACCGGAACCCGGAATCTATTTACAAGTTTGGGGGACGAGGGAAAAGTACCTAAAAGCTGTCCCCAAGGGGCACTTAGGCATGCAAGTTTCCCGCAGAACCCTGAGGGCGTATGGGGCACCCTTTAAGCAAAGGACCCCCTAACCCACAATATAAACACAATCCCACACGTCGGCGGCGTTGCTTTTCAGCTTCAGGGAGTTTAGTGCTGTCTACCTGCATGGGCTCAGGAGGAAAAGTAGATTCTGGGAGCGTGGGTAAAGGGAACCGAGGAGGCATCCTAAGAGGTGTTTTTTTAGCTTTATCTCTAGTATTCTTACGATGGCGAATACGTTCATCTATGAAGGACAAGTAGGTGATCAGATCCTCCAGACCTTCCGGAAGATCTCTGGCCGCTACATCGTCCTGGAGCTCATCATTCAAACCCTCTAAAAAACTGCTATCAAAGCCTCATTATTCCAGTTCAATTCAGAAGCCAAGGATCTAAACTCCAGTGCGTAATCACACAGGGATTTAGTACCCTGGCGCAGGCGTAACAAGGACTTGGTGACATTAGTCTTACGACCAGGGTGGTCAAACACTCTGCGGAAGGCGGTTATAAATTCACGATAGTTATAAACAATGGGTTTGTCAGTATCCCAGAGAGGGTTAGCCCAACACAATGCTTTATCGGTAAGATGATTGATAAGAAAGGCTACCTTCGCACGATCTGTAGGGTAAGACCAAAGGGTTAGCTAAAAAGTGGATAGCGATCTGGTTTATGAATCCTCTACAGGCAATAGGACCGCCCCCATAACGTACCGGTGGTAGTAAGTTAGGGCATGGGTTTGGTGTGGTAAATGGTTCAGGAAGAGGTGGATTGACAGGAGGGGAAACCTCTAATTGGGTAAGTGTGGTACGAGCTAACAGAGTTTGGAGGGCTTGAGCGAATTGATCAAGTCGATGAACTTGATCCTCCAAACGACTCTCTAAACCTGATAATTGCTGGGCAGTCCCTGCTAGGTCCATGGCCCTTTCGTGATGTCAGGTGAGCACACGTAAAGCCAAGGGTGTGCTACGGTCGGTACTATACGTAACAAATATGTAACCCTTAACCCAGGTGCGATACCAGTCCTTAAAGTGGCTGGGTTACGCAATAGCGAGAGGTGAACCTATAAGGCATGGACAACAAGCAAGGAGGACAGAAACCAGTCCTTAAAGTGGCTGGTATGGAGACAGGCAAGTATGAAGCGGTAGCTAGAGAGGTCAAACAATCCAAGATCTTAGGGATAAAGCAGAATACTAAGTCAGGTTCCAAAAGCCGAGTCAAAGGAGAATAGAAGTACACAAGTCAATATCCAAAAGCCAGGTCATACACAGAAAATCAATCAGAGGTATAAGAAACAAGCACTAAGGGTCAGGCGAGCAAAACCACGAAAGGGCAATGAGAAAAGGCAAAAAGCAAGTTTAAATCTCGCGCCCTGCAATCTGATTGGCCAACAAGATCACATGGTGCAGGGAAACCCACGGTGGAGGCGTGATGACGTCACGCCGCCGGCAGGAGCTTAAACCCGGAGAGGCCGGCTGCACGCGCACATAGGGCGCAAGGAAGGGCTGCGAGGGAGTCGCAGACCCCGGGGTCGCAGGGAAGGACGCTGGAGCCGTGCCAGCCGCCGAGATGTGACAGAGATCATGCCAAACTAATCTTATTGATTTTTTTGATTGGGTAACAAAAATAATAGACACAGGTGGTGCAGTAGACATTGCTTATTTAGATTTCAGTAAGGCTTTTGATACTGTTCCGCATAGAAGGCTTATCAATAAATTGCAATCTTTGAGCTTGAATTCCAATATTGTTGAATGGATTAGGCAGTGGCTGAGTGACAGACAACAGAGGGTTGTGGTAAATGAAGTTTATTCAGCGCAAGGTCTTGTTACCAGTGGGGTACCTCAGGGGTCAGTACTTGGATCCATTCTCTTTAATATTTTTATTAGATATATTGCAGAAAGTATTAATGGTAAAGTATGTCTTTTTGCTGATGACACAAAGATTTGCAACAGGGTTGATGTTCCTGGAGGGATCAGCCAAATGACAAATGATTTAGGTAAACTAAATAAATGGTCGGAGCTGTGGCAATTGAGTTTTAATGTGGATAAGTGCAAGATAATGCACCTGGGATGTAAAAACCCAAGGGCTGAATATAGAATATTTGATACATCTGAGGGTTGGGATTTAGAGGTTATTATTGCAGAGGATCTAAGGGTAAGTAGTCAATGTAATAGAGCAGCAGGAAATGCTAGCAGAATGCTTGGTTGTGTAGAGAGAGGTATTAGCAGTAGGAAAAGGGAAGTGCTCATGCCACTGTACAGAGCACTGGTGAGACCTCACTTGGAGTACTGTGTGCAGTACTGGAGACCGTATCTCCAGAAGGATATAGACATCTTAGAGAGAGTTCAGAGAAGGGCTACTAAAATGGTGTACGGATTGAAGGAGAAAAGTTACCAGGAAAGGCTTAATGATCTTAACATGTATAGCTTGGAAAAAAGACGAGACAGAAGATATGATAGAAACATTTAAATACGTAAAGGGAATCCACAAGGTAGAGGAAGGGAGTATATTTAAAAGGAAACAAAGTAGCAAAACAAGAGGACATAGTCTTAGATTAGAGGGGCAAAGGTTTAAAAGTAACATCAGGAAGCATTATTTTACTGAGAGGGTGGTGGATACATGGAACAGTCTTCCAGTAGAAGTGGTAGAGGCCAAAACAGTAATTGAATTTAAGCAAGAATGGGATAGGCATAAGGCTATCCTAAACAAAAGATAAATCCAGGTAAAGTATCCATGTATTTGGGCAGACTAGATGGGCCGAAAGGTTCTTATCTGCCGACATTTTCTATGTTTCTGAAAGCATATACTGACATTCAGTGCTTTTGTTCTGGAAAAATAGCTAGGGGTACGCCCAGGGAAAAACTGATTATTATGACGATTTTTCGTGTCCTAATAAATACTCCTTTATTCACACAGGATATATTGCCCCAGACCAGCTCACATGGATATATTGCCCCCAGCTCACCTCTGTCAGGCTCCTCCGAGTCATTGCCGGCCGCCGCGTTCTTTCCTTCTGCGAGCGGCCGCCTGCGTGAATATCTGCCGCTCGCCTGGGATCCATCCACTAGCCAGCTGTGATCTCGCGAGATCGCGGAGTTCACGTGAACTCCGCGATCTCGCAAAATCGCGTCTGGCTGATGGATGGATCCCAGGCGAGCGACAGATATAGATACTATGGTGTGTGTATATATATATATATATCTATCCAAGAGTCCCCGAACTTCACATACCACGGTACTTGCTCCGGCGACACCAATCCAGCTACAGCGTAGAATATAGAAAATCAAGGTTCTGGACGCACATGGAGACTTATTATTAGAAAAAAATAGTTTTATTATGGTAGCATAATTCAACATTTCAGTCCCTGCTGGGACTTTCCTCAGGAACAGCATACCCGATGTAATGAACACATATATACACAACAAATGATTAAGGGCCCTATTACAATCTTCACGCAAACGTTAACGCGTGCGCTAAAAACGCATTAACGCGAGGGGCAAAACCCTTTGTGCAGAACGTCGCGTTACAAAGTCAGCACAACAAATGCGCGTAATCGTCTAACGCGGGTGTACTTGCGGGAACCCTTTGCGAGCATACTGTTCTGCGCACATCCTATACTCAACATTGTGAGTGCAAATGCGTTTCTGCGCTGGTATGCGGATGGTATTACAATCTATGCGCAGTTTTTAATGCACAGCGTTTGCGCGCATAATTTTAACGACTCCTAAAAGCTGGTGTTAATGGCAAATTTGAACGTCCTGGCTGAACCCAAACACACCAGCCCAAAAAAAATACAGCAAAGTATAGTTACACATTCTACACATACACAAACAATAAAATTGAGAAGTTGTGCGTGTTGTTATTATTATTGCTGCAACATATATACTCAGATTGATTTTGGCAGGTGCCAAAACTTAACGGGAGACAATTGTGGCTCTTAATTCTGATTGGCTGAATTGCGTGATAAAACAGTCAGTTCTGGAAAGTTCTGTTTCCCCAAGAGCATATATTCCCAACGGTTCAGAGACATCATGCAGATGAGCAAAATCTTTTTCCTTACGGATTCCACCGTTGTCTCAACATATAGACAGTTCCTCATATATAAACATGGAGCTGTCTATATGTGGAGACAACGGTAGAAAAAGATTTTGTTCATCTGCATGATGTCTCCGAACCGTTGGGAATATATGCTATTGGGGAAACAGAACTTTCCACTCTCCAACACGGACTTGGTAAAATAGACATTGTGAAAAGGGAATTTGTCCATTGGTGTGGCTGTGGTGTCTTTCTGCTGCTGAGAGCGAATGTACTTGGAGGAAAGGAACAGTGTATATGGTGATGTGCACGCTATACGAGGCAGACGCGCATGCGTGTTCTTTCATTTTCGCGTCTAGGAGCCATCACCCATTCTTGTCGACTGGAAAGCATAGAACGCTCTATGTGCGCATGTGCGCACTTTCAATTCTGATCGTGAGAATGGAACAGGAAGGAGGAAAGACCTGACTGTTAAAATAACCCAATAGGAATTAGTTTTAATCAATTAAGAGGTACGTGGGTCCACATCCATCATTGGTGGTAAATCTCTTCCTGTTTCTCATTAAGGAAGCTGATTGGACGACAGGTTTTAAGATTGACTATAAAAAATGGAAGGAACTATAATGTGAATACTGGCCAACTAATGAAGCCACGGGTAACTGTGACCCTATGGTGAAACGCATTTTGGCCCAAGTCTTCTGTGTTTGAGTATTTGGCTTACACATTCTCTAGAGTATGCCAGATGCATTGTGTACCATTGTCTGACTTCTGGTGAGATAAATCCAGAAGTTTTGAATTTCTTTCCGATGGAAATGCTTTGGTCCAGGTTGACACAAACTTTCTGGGATAGGATTTTCTTGTCTGTCAAGATGAATCCCGGCATATCTTGCAACATGATCCCAGATGATGGTCCTGGCACAGCGATCTTGAAAGGAATTTGAAATATGATAGCTAAATCACTGTATACATATTTCTATATTCTAGTAATATTTGATAGCTATATAAATATATAGGGCCCGACTATGAATGCTCAGCAAATACATATTTTGTTCATTGAGATAATGCTGAGTCTGGTCTTTCTCTTGGCTTCCTGTTTTTTACCAATGATTGCAAATTTTCTATTTAACTCTACTTCCTCTTGAAACTAAGAAGGCTGGCTGGCCAAGAGGAAGGGAGGGACACAGATGTTTAATTGTTCGTACATCCTATGGAACATTCTTGCCCAAAAGCAGGATATAGCTGTGACGTCAATTTAGTCTTGCCTACAGTGCAAGGACAGGAAATGTTTGTGTAAGTCTAGGTACTGCCCAAAGTAGAAAAAACATTGTTCCTATATTACTGATGTATTGATTATTTATTGGCTTGTAATCCATGAATTTGTGACACTCCCATTTGGACAAAACTACTGATGTGTTTGAAACTTGCCACAATAAGATGAAATACCCAAGACAGAATTTGTGTCCTGGTCTTTATTCTCACTCGAGTTGTTTCCTGTATGATCACTGGGTCTGGTGACAAATCCGCTATCTTTCTCATCATTGGACCGTGGCCATTCCTGTGATGCTTTTGCAGTGATACATTTCAGATCTGTTCCATCCAAAATTCTTGGCACAACAACAGAATTATCCAGATAATTGCGTGGTCCTTGGATGTCATTTCTCACGGCTTAATGTAGTCTGTGTAGACAAGAAAAACAGTATAAGTACTTTCATACTAAATATATGATTTTTCTTCTTTTCCTTCTCAGGGATAAAAGTTATTCACAGCATTTATTCGGTAATCGGATACATTTCATAATCCATTCTTTCCTATTCATTGCGGTTTTGTTATCCCATTTCCCAATTTTAGTAAATAAAATCTCGTCTAAGGTAGGGAACCCCAAGCGGAATAGGTATCTGGAATGGTTACGGATAAGAACAAAGCAGGTTAGTACAGTTTTATACTTCACCATGCTTGTGTTTTATTCTCCTTCTGGTTGTGAATGTCTTACGTTTCTGCCATCCGATTCCTCTTCTATTTGCTGCAATGGAAACCTAGGATGACAAGCACGCAATTGGTTAATGTGAACCCATTTCTCTACATTTTCTGTTCCTTTTGGAATTCTGATCTTGTAAGCTATGGGCGAAATTTTATCAATGATAAAATAAGGTCCTTTCCATGACGGTGGGAATTTCCTTTCCTTCACCTATTTACGAGAGAAATTATAGAGATAAACTTGTTCTGAAATCTGGTACTCCTTCTTGGAGGTTTTCAAATCGTAGTAGGTTTTATTGCTGCTTGCTGCTTTCTCAAGGTTCCTTTCGGCAAATGCGAAAGCATGCTGTAGGTGCTTTCATAAATTCTCAATGTACTGATGGGCCGTCATTGCAGTTATCAGGTTCTGGTCCGCAGTGCGATACAAGAGGTGTTGAGGTAAAACCATCTTCCTACCTGTAATCATCTCGATTGGAGAGAGTTTTGTAGCCATACTGGGTGTGGCTCTTATAACCATTAGAACCAAAGGTAACTTGACATCCCAGTCTTTGCCAGATTCATTGACAAATTTCTTAAGAATATTTACAATGGACTGATTGTACCTTTCAACTCTGCCGCTTGAAGCAGGTCGGTAAGCGATATGTAGTTTCCTCTTGACTTCTAGGATTTCCCGCATTTTAGTCATCACTTCACTGGTGAAGTGGCTTCCGTGATCGGATTCGATGCGTTGTGGTAGTCAGAATCTGGAAAAAACATGGTTATTCAGCATAGATGCACAAACACTTGAGCTGCATGTTTTAGGAAAATAGGAGAGCTCCTTCTCTCTTTTTTTTTTACTTTGGTTAAAATCATCGAGGCAATTTTGGCGTTTATCAGCGCAAGTCAGTGCTTTTCGTGGACATTCAATAGCTGTTTCTGCAACTCCATTTTCAGCTAAATATGATGAACAACTTTTGGCAAAATGGAATAGCCGTAGCGCACCGAAATGCAAACCCTAGAACTACGAAGGGATGGTCCAAGGTTCAGTACTGAGCCCTCTACTTTTTTCAATCTACACGGCCTCTCTAGGCAAGCTGATCAGTTCCTTTGGATTCCAGTACAACCTATATGCTGAGACACTCAAATATACCTCTCCTCCCCTGATCTCTCTCCAGCCCTCCTGGATCAAGTCACGGACTGTCTCTCCACCTGTCATGACCCATGGCTGTAGCCATCCTGGAACCCCCTGGTGGTACACTTCATGTTCTGTTCCACCCCTGAACCTGCATTCAGTAATAACATCCAGCAGTGAAACCGTTAAAACTCTAAACACGTGATACACAGAATAAAAGGGCTATGCCCCAGACTGACCATTGCTGGTTCGTTAAAGCTTATGTGTTCACAGAGAGAAGTGTTGTGGACTTGGTGCTCTGCAATTCCAACTTGTTTCTGTTTATATTACTTTCTGGCTCCTGCAACCATAACCACGCTTCCTACCATCCTTCCGAATACTACCTGGTCAGTTTCCTTATACATTTATCCTCCTCCACCCATATCCACCTGTTTATCCGTGCAGACCACTGCATACTGGGTTAATATCCCCCACATCCCGGTGCCAACCCGGTGCCTGCACATGACACCCCCATCTCGATTTGGATGTCTTCACGCTTACTTAAAGTGACATTAAACCCTCAGATTTTTTAACATAAACCAATACTGTAATGTGTGCCTTACTGTAATCCATGGTTGTTTTCCTTCTCTTTGCTGTTCTTCCTTTTAAATCCGTATCTCTTCTCATATTGGGGGAGAACTTCCTTTTGCAGCTGGCTGCCACTTCCTGTAATACTGGCTAAGGTTGCAAACCTATACACAGACACCATGTATCCATTCCAGAGACAAGGCAGTCTGCTGAAACAGGAAGTTCTCCCCTAGCATGAGAAGAGATAAGGATTTAAAAGGAAGAGAAGGAAAACTACCATGGATTACAGTAAATCACACATTACAGTATTGTTTTATGTTAAAAAATCTGAGGGTTTAATGTCACTTTAAACTCAATGTTGCCAAAATAAAAATTCTCGTTATTCCTCCCTCCACGTAAACCCCAATGCCACCTATCTCTCTACGAGTAAATGGAACGCTCATTAGGCCAACGCTTCAAGCTCGCTGCCTTGGCATCACTTTTGATTCTGACCTAACGTTCTCCCCACGTCCACACAGTGACCAAATCCTGTTACTTTCAACTCAAAAACATCACCGTGTCCGCCACTTTCTGACAAAAGATACCACAAAAGTGCTGGTTCATGCTCTTGTCATTTCACAACTTTATAACTGCAAATCGCTCCTCATTAGCCTCCCCAACTCCCGTATTGCCCCTTTGCAATCTGTAATGAATGCAGGTGCCAGGCTTATTTTTCTCACCAGACGCACCTCGCGTACCTCCCCCTCTGCCGGTCCCTCCATTGATTTCCTGTACTTTCCAGGATACAGTTTAAAATACTGATTCACGTTCAAATCGCTCAATGTCTGCAATACATGCTCCTTCAAAAGTGTTTTTTCATGTTCTTGATACAAATTCTATAAAACGTTCCAGTCGGTTTGTCAGATTTACCCTATGGTTAGTGTTGGATAGTATCTGAAAAGTGCTTCCCCTGAGAAGGACGACCAATAATCATAGAAGGGTCCTGACGGAATCTGTTAAACTGGCTTCTTACCTCCAGCATACGAATCTTGCACACTGCTGGACAGCATTCTTCATGAGCTTCTCCACACCGGATTGTAGTTTGTATGTGTGAACATGGTTAGTATCAAAACACAATGTATTGGGTTTCCTTACCACTCCCAAAGGCTGCTGCCGTGGTGATTAGGAAGAGGTTTGGCCTGACCATTATAACTAAGGTATTGATGAGGCTGTCTTAATGGTGAGCTAAAGATACCCTTCAAAATATTGGTAAACGGTGTAGTGACGTTATGGAACAAACAGGTTCTGGCCTCCTGCAGATATATGGAGTTTGTATAAACATTCTCACGTATAATATCACTTCCCAACTTTTCTTTAATCATGCAAATTGAGTAAATGGTGAGCTAGATGCTTTGTGGCTTTCACTTTATACACTGTAAGGAGAAGGCCATGTATTATTTGTAGAGTGTCATGTTGTATGTGTTGTGCTGTTTAACAAATTTGTAATGTGAACTTAATGGTTCCTTTGTTGTTCTGAAATGTTTCTCCATAATTCCAGTTAACACCCAAGAGCTAGGTTAAACCAGATCTGTGCCACCTTCTCCAGCCAGTTCTGTAGCCATGCCCTTCTTCTTCCTTTGATGCTTTGCAAGGGAGCTCCATTCTTTGGCCCCTATTACATTCTTCACGCTGCTGCGTGAGCGCTACCGTTAGCTGCGGTATCTGCCGCATATTACAATCCAAACGCAAACGGGTTGAAAAACCCGTTTGCGTTTGGGACCTTGCGCTGTTCAGCGCGAGGTCAATGCACTTTGCACTCCCTATACTTAACATGTGGAGCGCAAAGCGTTAATCAGCGCTGGATTGCAATGTACCAGCGCTGATTAACGCCTGGCTCTGGTCAACGAAAAGTTAACCAGAGCCAGGGCCTGGTGTTAACGGATTCCGCTGGTGCAGAATCCGTTAACACCAGCTTAAAAAAAAATCCCATACTTACCCTCTGTCCCGTGGCGAGGACCGCATCTCTGGTCACCTCCTCCGGCCGGCAGGAGCAGAAAAAGATGGAGGAAAAAGTCCCCTCCGTCTTTCCCTGCATATCCCTACGCCGACTGGCCGGATCTCGTGATGCGAGATCCGGCTGGTCACTTGACCAGCAGAGGGGAACTATGGAGTCCTATGGACTCCATTGAGAGGATGCACGTGGCTGCGCTCAGCGCTGCCGCACGCATCCTGGTTTTTAATGCTGGCTAACAATGCAGGCAGCATTTTTTGCACCTGCATTGTAATCTGGCGTTAAAACACGGGCGCAAGGGGGGAAACTGCGGGTGCAGTTTTTCCTCCCCTGCGCTCGTGTTTTAACGCCAGTAGCATAATAGGGGCCCCAGTCTTTTACACCAGAGCATGTGTGTACGAGGGGAGGTGGCTATTCAGTATGTGTTTTGTGTTTGTTTTACCTTTGTTTGGTTGTCCATCTCCTGTGTGTGTTGTCCCACTGAAACCTACAATGAGCTCTGGCTATTGAATGGCTGGGATTGAGCCAGAATCAGTACTTCTTCAGGATAATAATGATGATGACATTGAGCCTTTCTGCTCGAATATACCCACCCTCAGTACTTATCTCCATTTCAAGCTTTATCTTCTGTTTCACATTATAGAAAATATCTGGATACTCCCAAACTATAATCTATTAATCCTCAAAGTGTTGTCTAGAACAAGCTGTAGTTTCATGGTGACAGAATGGTTAAAAAAATGCACTTCAAGGCACTCCTCAAATCTTAACTCCAGGGCTCTATTAAGATATTGGCGTTACAACGCTGGCGCAAAGGAAGAAAAACTGTGCCTGCAGTTTTCCCCCTTGCGCCCGCGTTTTAACGCCACATCACAATGCAGGCGCAAAAAATGCTACCTGCATATTTTGCGAGCGTTAAAATGCTGGATGCTCGCTGAAGTCCACTCGCTGAAGTCCATAGGACTCCATTGAGTTCCTCCCTGCCGGTCATGTGACCAGCCGGATCTCGCCTCGTGAGATCCGGACGGTCTGCAAAGTGATCTGCAGTGAGAGACTGGGGGGACTTTTTCCCCCTGTCTTTCCCTGCTCCCGCCGGCCGGAGGAGGCGAACAGAGCCGCGGTCCTCGCCGCGGGACAGCGGGTGAGTATCCGATGCTTTTTTTTATTTTTAAGGCTGGTGTTAATGAATTCTGCAGAAGCGGAATGCGTTAACACCAGGTCCTGGCTGTGGTTAACTTTTCGCTGACCAGAGCCAGGCGTTAATCAGCACTGGGAATTTGTAATCCTAATGCTGATTAACACTTTGTGCTCCCCATATTAAGTATAGGAGCGCAAAGTGCAGTGACCTCACGCAGAGGAGCGCAAGGTACCAAATGCAAATGGGTTTTTTAACCGGTTTGCGTTTGGATTGTAATATATGGTAAATACAGCAGCAAACGTTAATGCTCACGCAAGTGAGCGTTAACGTTTGCGTTAACATTGTAATAGGGCGCTCAATGTTTACAGATGACCTGCCCGCTGCCAGGAACAGCCCTATCGTCCAGGCCAAGTGTGTCATGGTTCCCATCCAGTCCTACCATCTAAAAGTTGATTCAGAACATCCAGTAAACTTACCCCCTGTAATCAAAGTTTCAGGGGGTAACTTTAGGAGGTGTTACCTGGTGGTTGTTTCTTTAATGTCTCCACACCTACAGAAGAGGAACTAGGGCTGTTAGGTAGGAATAACATGCCCTGGGCAGTATTACAAAGCTGGCGCTAACTTAACCAGAGCTGTTGTATCCTTAACAACCCCATTGATTTTAATGGCTCTGGTAAGTTAACAACAGCTCTGGTTAAGTTAGCACCAGCTTTGTAATACTGCCCCGTGTCTAGTTTTTGAAAAAAAAGGTGATTTTTCAGCTTTTTCCTATGGATATGGCAATGTGAGCAGCAATGTTATCAAACCAACATGGCTCCCATTCAGCTCCACCATATCAGCAGAAGAACGCCCATCTTTCTGTTTGAAGCTGATGGCTGGTATGGTGTGTGTATTTTATTATGTATTGGATGGAAGGTGGTCCTGCCTCCAGTATCAGTCTTAGGAACCTTCCCGATGATTTGAGTGTCCCACATACATCTACATGACACCTCCCAAATAGAGGCTTCTGTGGGCATGAAGAACCACGTCCTGGTGAAGGTCTTTCTTGACAGATGCGTAGCCACATTATCCTCTAACACTTTTAGGCTAGGGTCAGACGAGCGTGATTTCTACGGACTGTACGTCCGTGCAGTACGGACATCGTCAGTACGGATGACGCAGTAGTGGTCACACAGTCCGTTTTTTCACTGAAGTTATTTTTGACGGATGTAGGAGGGAAAAATAAATTACAATGAAAAAACATTCTGTCCGTCAAAAATGCTGGACGTATAAATGCAGTCCGTCTGACCATGCTTCATCACTCACACACAAAGCTATGCAGACGTTTTGGACGTGGCGCACTCCGCACGTCCGTTCTAGCAGTATTACGTTGTCACGGAAGGGACATAGGGGCTCTGCGCAGCGAGACCCAGGACTCAAACTCAAGACATTTTTAAAAGGACCTTGTTTTCCTTTGAACGTTTGCAGTGTGCGTTTCAATGTATGAACAGTTTATTTTCCTTGCTAGATGTGGTTTTACTTGATGTGCTGTATTAAGATGTACCCTGTGTGATTTTAAATATACTTTACATCGTTTGGTTTTAGGTTTAATTTGGTTTAGTGAAAAGTGACATAGCTTTGGTTTTAAAACATGCTTATATCCTGTAGGTAAATGTGTCTTTGTATATACAGTAAACAAGCTTTGCTGCTGTGTAAATTATGCGTCAGGGATTTTCCCCATTATCTAGGTACATGTTTAATTTAAGGGATCTCTGATAGAGTGTGTGTTTAATCTGATGTGCTGGAACAATAGATATACAAATGTTATGTGGACTGAAGGCTAAGAGAATGTGAAGAATGTTGATTGTTTAATAACTGCCATACCTCATTGTATGGATAGGCTCCTAATTAGTATGCGTATGCAAATTATGACTGTTGTACTTGAGCATAAATAGTGGCGTTGTTCATTAAAGGATTCAGTTCATCTGAGTGTTTGAAACATACAGCTCTGCCTGGTGTTGTTATTTCACGTCGGCTATATCACCACCACCCAGGAACGGGTCACTCTAACTCTGCGGCAGAACCTCGATTCGCCGCGCCGTTGCGCCACCTATTTTAGGATACCGCAACCACCCAGAATTGGGACCTCGACTCAGCGCCGTGCCTGCATCGTCAAGGAGACTCTACTGAACCGCGGTTCGCCACGCAGACCGTCTCCAGCCTTTCAATGGTCAGTAGATCCGCTGCTCGAGACGCCGAATGCCATGCCACTCGGTAGTCGGGCGGATTTCCACCATGGGTGCCCCATCTACTCTCCAGATCTCCACCGCCACGTAGGCTTCTACCCAAGCCGCTCGAGACGCCGGGTGCCGTGCCACTCGGTAGTCGGGCTTGGCAACACCAACGAGGGGGTCAGATAGAGCCGGACCGCGGGCGGATACTCCATTCCGTCATACTGGTGGCAGCGGTGGGATCAGCTCTCTGCAGCCCCTAGGAGACCTACGCCATGGTGGTGTACACCCACTACAACCGGGACACCCTGCGTGGGATGTTGGAGAACCGGGGAGGAACGCCGGGTAATAAGAACCGGAAAACCCTGATTAAGGAGCTGACCAGGATGGATCGGCACAGGGCGACGACACCCGTCCCCAGCCCTGTCCACGCAGAGGTGGAGGAAGATGCTGGCCTCAGAGAGGTGCGGCGTCGGATTGCCCTGCTCGGAGATGCCCCAGCGGCGGCGGACAGATACGAAGTGATTCGGGAGGTTTACCGTGAAGTCGAGCAAGAAAAGGACCGCCAGCACGAGCTGCGGTTGGCAGAGCTCCGCGGAGCAGAGCCGGAATATTTTAACCCCGAACCCTACCCCGTGGAACCCTGGGTCGAGGCTTACAGCTCGACTGGAGCTTCACCCTGGGAATCTGCAACCCCCAGTGATTACCCTTTCGGGACTTACAGCTCGCCTGGAGCCTGTATTGGGGACATCACACATCCGGCGACCCTCGGATGGAGACTTACAGCTCGCCTGGAGCTGCATCTGAGGACGCCACATTCCCCGTCGAGGAGCGGTGCTCCTGTGCCGGCACCTTCGCTGACATAGAGGTTGTGTTTGCAAGAAGGCTGCAGGAGGGCCTAGATCGGGACCAGAGGTCCACAGAGGAACTTTGGTACGAGGCCCTGAACCATGAGAGGGACTGCCATGGTGTGTACGTTCCCTCCGACGCTGTCATTCACCGGGTGCAGTACGATGTGCGAGCAGCGTTCCTGCAAGGTCGGGCCCCAGAGGAGTGGGAGGCCGAGCTCCAGAGTCTGGTGCAACAGGAGATCGCACTGGACGCCGCCTACCGCGCGCTCCGGTGGCTAACTGCCCCTCCGACAACGCGCCCTATTGATGGCACCTCCACCGCAGGGCCCGCTACGGAGGCACGGGGCTGCTCTACGAGAGCATGGCCGCAGACCCCGAGTTCGGAGAAGAGACCGAAGAGCGATTGGAGGAGATTCTGGAGCGACGAGAACTGGAGCTCCCGTCCGACATCAGGGACTCGGTGTTTGAGGAACTGGAGTCCCTAGCAGAGCGAGAGTGGGAGCTCGAGGTGGCCTACCGAAGATTGTTGGACGGCGTTCCGCAGTCGAGCCTGAGCTCCCCGTGCTGGGACGGGTCGGCGGAAGAAGTCGACAGTCCCCAGGTCTGGGACTTATGGGAGGCTGAGGTGGTCCCATGGGTACCCGTGGGGGTCCCAGCAGAGGAAGTTATTCCCTTCACCCCGCAAGCGGACAGGGTGGCCGAGGCCACGGGTCCAGCGGGGGAGATGGCAACGGGGCAGAGCGCTGCTGGCCTCTGCCCACCCCCAGTCGCAACGAGGGTCGTCCCCCAACCGGCAGAAGAGCTGGCCACGGGGCAGAGCGCCGCTGGCCTCTGCCCACTACCCACGGTCTGCCAGGAGGAGCAGACGGATGGTTCCCCTGGGCTGGGCGGTGAGCAGCCACGGATTGCCCCGGGGGGTGAAGAAACCATCCTCCTGCGAGGTGATCCTCACCCAGCAGGGAAAGTTATCCCCTTCACCCCGCAAGCGGACAGGGTGGCTGAGGCCAACGGGTCCAGCGGGGGAGATGGCAACGGGGCAGAGCGCTGCTGGCCTCTGCCACCCCCAGTCGCAACGAGAGTCGTCCCTCAACCAGCAGAAGAGCTGGCCACGGGGCAGAGCGCCGCGGCCTGGCCTCTGCCCACTGCCCACGGTCTGCCAGGAGGAGCGGACGGATGGTTCCCCGGGCGGGGCTGTGAGCAGCCCTTGATGGTCCCGGGGGGTGAAGAAACCATCCTCTTGCAAGGGGATCCTCACTCGGCAGAAACGAATACCCCTTTCACCCCGCAAGCGGACAGGGTGGCCAGGCCACAGGTCCAGCGGAGGAGCTGGCAACGGGGCCGAGTGCCGATGGCCCCTGCCCACTGCCCACAGTCTGCCAGGAGGAGCAGACAGATGGTTCCACCGGGCTGGGTTGTTCGCAGCCATTGACCGCCCTGGGGATGGAAGAAGCCACCCTCCCGCAAGGAGACCCCCACCCAGCCGAAGAGCTGGCCACGGGGCAGAGTGCCGCTGGCCTCTGCCCATCTCCCACCCTCTGCCCCGAGGAGCAGAAAGGGGATACCCTCGCGCTGCTGATCCCGCAGCCCTTGACCCCATCTAACCCCCTGGACTTTGTTCGGTACCCACTCCCCAGCAGAAGAGCTGGCAACGGGAGAGAGGGCCGCTGGCCTCTGCCCATCTCCACAACCCTTTGGCCAGAGGCCCCATGCAGCCACTGTTTTCCCCAACGGCTGACCAGGACACTCGGGGCGCGTGCACTTGGCACCCGTTTTTTCCCGGGTGCACGGTACCACTGGAGACGGCACAGGTGGTACTTCTCCCCAACCACGGGACACTTATTCTGGAGGGGGTACCCCGAAGGACTTACAACCTGCCAGGCACGGCCGCGAGCACCACTGGAGAAGCCTGGCGGCTCGCCTCTTGCCCACGGACTATGGGCCGCAGAGACTGCACCGACTCCCCCTATACGACCCGTGTGGGTCCAACCGGGCTCGTCGGACTTTGGAAAGGGGGAGGAGTGTCACGGAAGGGACATAGGGGCTCTGCGCAGCGAGACCCAGGACTCAAATTCAAGACATTTTTAAAAGGACCTTGTTTTCCTTTGAACGTTTGCAGTGTGCGTTTCAATGTATGAACAGTTTATTTTCCTTGCTAGATGTGGTTTTACTTGATGTGCTGTATTAAGATGTACCCTGTGTGATTTTAAATATACTTTACATCGTTTGGTTTTGGTTTAATTTGGTTTAGTGAAAAGTGACATAGCTTTGGTTTTAAAACATGCTTATATTCCTGTAGGTAAATGTGTCTTTGTATAACAGTAAACAAGCTTTGCTGCTGTGTAAATTATGCGTCAGGGATTTTCCCCATTATCTAGGTACATGTTTAATTTAAGGGATCTCTGATAGAGTGTGTGTTTAATCTGATGTGCTGGAACAATAGATATACAAATGTTATGTGGACTGAAGGCTAAGAGAATGTGAAGAATGTTGATTGTAAATAACTGCCATACCTCATTGTATGGATAGGCTCCTAATTAGTATGCGTATGCAAATTATGACTGTTGTACTTGAGCATAAATAGTGGCGTTGTTCATTAAAGGATTCAGTTCATCTGAGTGTTTGAAACATACAGCTCTGCCTGGTGTTGTCATTTCACGTCGGCTATATCACCACCACCCAGGAACGGGTCACTCTAACTCTGCGGCAGAACCTCGTTGCGCCACCTATTTTAGGATACCGCAACCACCCAGAATTGGGACCTCGACTCAGCGCCGTGCCTGCATCGTCAAGGAGACTCTACTGAACCGCGGTTCGCCACGCAGACCGTCTCCAGCCTTTCAATGGTCAGTAGATCCGCTGCTCGAGACGCCGAATTCCGTGCCACTCGGTAGTCGGGCGGATTTCCACCGTGGGTGCCCCATCTACTCTCCAGATCTCCACCGCCACGTAGGCTTCTACCCAAGCCGCTCGAGACGCCGGGTGCCGTGCCACTCGGTAGTCGGGCTTGGCAACACCAACGAGGGGGTCAGATAGAGCCGGACCGCGGGCGGATACTCCATTCCGTCATATACGTTCTTGCCTAACCTGCGTCCGTTTGCAGCGACCGTCATGCGTCCGCAGTTCAGTGCGGATGTACTTCATGTGTCAGGCTCCAATGGACTTTCTTTCATGCTATCACGGACGTACTTTTAGGCGCAATCACAGACGTGAACACTACGCTCGTCTGACCCTAGCCTCAGGCTAGGGTCAGACGAACACATTTTTCGCGTTGTCCGTGAAAAAGTGCGTTCGAACGAATGGACGTATTTTTTCACGGAATACGCGATAGCGGTCATACGATGCGCATTTTCGTCCGTGATTTTGTACGGATCATCAATAAAACACTTTTTGCGTCTGGACGTTATGTTGGCCGGACGTGTGCACCGTCTGACGTCTCCCAATCACGCAAACACGCCGCTATGCGGCCGCAGCGCACTCTGTACGTCAGTAGCAGCGGTTTGACGTTCTCGAAAAAAATGCATTCGTTTGCCATTTGCGTTGCACGGACGAACTTTCGTGCGGCCGTTCATCGTATGTTCCCCGGCATTGGACGTCATTTGCTGCTAGCACGGCCGTGATTTCGTGCGGCTAAACGCACGTTAAAAATGCTTTCGTCTGACCTTAGCCTTAGGCCCGTGTCAGACGAGCGCACTAGGTGCGCCCGTACTGACGTGGCTTCCGGCGTCCGTCACAGCATTGTGATGGGGCTGGCCACATTCCACGCAACAGCGGCTGTGCTGCGTCCGTGCAACAGACCTCTCCGTCAAAGTGCTAGGACGCGCGTTGACAGAGCTGCAAAGCACGATCCTACATAGGGGGAATCGAGCCTTGCAGCGCTGAGCACACTAACTGCACTCAGCGAGGTGGCCAGATGGGCCTCGAGTGAAGGAACGTCCACTCACACGGACGTTCCTTCTGCTCTTCAAAACACTCGTCTGACCAAGGCCTAAGACGTAAATATAATATTAGACCTAAAAAATCCCACTCTTGAAATCCTTCTGGTGATTGATTGGTGCAAACCGCGTTCAGCTTCCTCTTATGATATGAGATAATTTCCCAGAATGGGGAGGAAATACCCTCAGTAAGACAATTTGTGTTCTGCAGGTGCTTGACGAATGGGAAACAGGAAGGTGCCACCTCTGCATTTAGATCTCCAAGGCTTATTCTTGGACCCCTCTGGTGATCAGTATAGAGGACAGTCAGGTTTATCTTGTGATTAAAGCATGTGGATTTGTGGATCTCTGGTTTGTGGTGGCCATAGTCTCCCTGTGTCTCGTTCTTCTTGCTGTTTTTGCTATAGTATGAAAACTCTGTCATGGTGCACTGCAGGAAACCACAGCCACAACAAACGTTACAGCCGCATTTTGTAGTTCTTGGGTGTTTTTTCACAAGGTCTGCTTCAGGAATGACATCGCTTATCTCATAGCAACACTGAGGTTTGCATGTTACCTACTCATAACGAAGGCTGCCATGAAAAATCTTGTGGCCCCTATTGAAACACTGGTCAGGGCCCCCATTCCCTCATCTTTTCACTTCTGTAAATTCATTTTGTGCTTATCTTATTTTACAGGGAGTGGGATAAATCCTGGTGGTCCAACAAGGGGATAAAAAGTATTCCCTGATGGAAGAGAACTCGGTCTCTACCTGGTGCAGACAATACTAAATGCTCCTCAGTGAGTCAGAGTGCCCTAACCAGCCCCATATGCCTCGACCCACCGGTGAATTTGTTGGTATCTTGGTGGGTTGGTCCTGGGTGGCATAGAGGGTCCCTAATATCTGTTGCATTTAGACAAGCTGCACTGGGTTTAGCAAGGACATGGGCTCCGTTGAGCCACTGGACCCCTGACCATATCTTGGGCTGTCACTCCCATCCCGATGAGATATGAAGAGTAATCATCCCTGACACTCCACTAGCCTAGAAATCTCAATCCTGAAATGAGATGGATTTACAGGGTTATTCAAAGAGTCGATCTGGCCCCAAAATGTAACCAGACACTGAAATTCAGCATACGGCTACATTTCCAGGCCATTCGGCTATTCAGAGAGCAGGCAATTCGTCAAATTGTGACGAATTGCCTGCACTTTGGTGCCTGTTCAAGGGCAGTGAAATCCCCATAGAGAAGCAATGCTTTGTCTATTCACAGACACCGAACAGCTGAGAAAAGTTGCCGAAATGCCCTGCCATTCGGTGGTTTCATTCGACAGGTTTATTCAGGACAATTCCATAGGCTTCAATGTTAAAAATATTCCTGTTTTAATTCAATATCTAATAAACCCTTTATTATTTTATTCTGCAGTACAGAGTCTCTTTATTTTTAGATTTTTTTTAGGATCTTTTAGGAATTTTTTGGAATTTATTTTGCAAACTTTTTTTCCGTTTTTTTTTTAAACCTTTTTTTTCTGTAACAGATATTTTTATTATCATTCATTGGATCTTATATGTAAATTCCAGACATTTTCGTTCAGTAGTTTTTTTTATTGCAAACAGCGTTTCAAATTTCAAGCGTACTGGTTTTTTTTCACCTCGTTCGTCTGCGTGTTGGCTTTTTCCGGCGGCTGCTCTGCGCAGTGATTGGTGGCTAGTGGGGTTTCTCCGGCGTGTTCGGCGGGGTTAATCCAGCTGTTTTTTACAGGTTTTGGTGAGTGTTCGGTGGGTTTGCGGCGAGTGTTTGCTGTGTTTGCGGTGAGTTTTCCCTGCACTACGGGAGCTCTGCGGTTCTTGCTGAATACACCACAGGGTCGGCAAAATAGGATAGCCGAATCACCCCCGAAGTGCAGGGAACTTTTCGATTCTCTTTGAATAACCCTGTTAGACAAGTTGTGTTCCTCCACATGATCTACAAGGGTTTGGGAAGCCTTGCAAGTTAGGAAACATGCACGTTGAAGATCTAAACCATGCCTTGAGTGTAGAGTCTCCTGAGCAGGAGTTACAGGTACAGACTGTATCTTGTAGAGATGACTAGGAGTGAAATCTACTAGTACAACGTGGTCATATCTAGAGATGTGCAATTTGTTTCGTTCTGAATCGAAATTCGGACGAAATTCACCATTTTCTTATATCGGGAGCATTTCAAAATATGAAATATCGACCAATTCGAAAGTTTTGGATTGATCCAAAATTTTGGATCAATTCAGTGAATAGTATCATTTTGGCGATTCGGATCATCTCAGGTGATTGGGATCAATTGTTTTTTTTGTTGCATTTTTTATGAGTTATTTCGTTTTTTATTGCTTATTTAAGAATGGGAAGTAGATTACTACCAATAGAATGAAAGTTTCTTTACTTATTTATTCTTTTAGAAATTTTTAGGCATTTTTTTGGGTTAGATTTTAGGTTTCCTAACTTTTTTAAAGAAACAAGAAACTGCCGGGCAGCACCTCTCTGCAGTATAACTAATGCAGCATGTGAATCCGCACACTGCCAGGAACTTCCCAGCAGTGTGTGGATTCGTATGCTGCATTAATTATAAATCATAAAAAAAAGAAAAACTAACTGATCAAAAAAATGAATGACTAGATCTGCAGAGAGGTGCTTTCCAGCAGTGTGTGGATTCATATGCTGCATTAATTATACTACAATGAGGCGCTTCCCAGCAGTGTGTGGATTCATATGCTGCATTAATTATACTGCAGAGAGGTGCTTCCCAGCAGTGTGTGGATTCATATGCTGCATTAATTATACTACAATGAGGCGCTTCCCAGCAGTGTGTGGATTCATATGCTGCATTAATTATACTGCAGAGAGGTGCTTCCCAGCAGTGTGTGGATTCATATGCTGCATTAATTATACTGCAGAGAGGTGCTTCCCAGCAGTGTGTGGATTCATATGCTGCATTAATTATACTGCAGAGAGGCGCTTCCCAGCAGTGTGTGGATTCATATGCTGCATTAATTATACTGCAGAGAGGTGCTTCCCAGCAGTGTGTGGATTCATATGCTGCATTAATTATACTGCAGAGAGGTGCTTCCTAGCAGTGTGTGGATTCATATGCTGCATTAATTATACTGCAGAGAGGCGCTTCCCAGCAGTGTGTGGATTCATATGCTGCATTAATTATACTGCAGAGAGGCGCTTCCCAGCAGTGTGTGGATTCATATGCTGCATTAATTATACTGCAGAGAGGTGCTTCCTAGCAGTGTGTGGATTCATATGCTGCATTAATTATACTGCAGAGAGGCGCTTCCCAGCAGTGTGTGGATTCATATGCTGCATTTATTATACCGCAGAGAGGCGCTTCCCAGCAGTGTGTGGATTCATATGCTGCATTAATTATACTGCAGAGAGGTGCTTCCCAGCAGTGTGTGGTTTCATATGCTGCATTAATTATACTGCAGAGAGGTGCTTCCCAGCAGTGTGTGGATTCATATGCTGCATTAATTATACCGCAGAGAGGCGCTTCCCAGCAGTGTGTGGATTCATATGCTACATTAATTATACTACAGAGAGGCGCTTCCCAGCAGTGTGTGGATTCATATGCTGCATTAATTATACTGCAGAGAGGCGCTTCCCAGCAGTGTGTGGATTCATATGCTGCATTAATTATACTGCAGAGAGGCGCATCCCAGCAGTGTGTGGATTCATATGCTGCATTAATTATACCGCAGAGAGGTGCTTCCCAGCAGTGTGTGGATTCATATGCTGCATTAATTATACCGCAGAGAGGTGCTTCCCAGCAGTGTGTGGATTCATATGCTGCATTAATTATACCGCAGAGAGGTGCTTCCCAGCAGTGTGTGGATTCATATGCTGCATTAATTATACCGCAGAGAGGCGCTTCCCAGCAGTGTGTGGATTCATATGCTGCATTAATTATACTGCAGAGAGGCGCTTCCCAGCAGTGTGTGGATTCATATGCTGCATTAATTATACTGCAGAGAGGCGCTTCCCAGCAGTGTGTGGATTCATATGCTGCATTAATTATACTGCAGAGAGGCGCTTCCCAGCAGTGTGTGGATTCATATGCTGCATTAATTATACCGCAGAGAGGCACTTCCCAGCAGTGTGTGGATTCATATGCTGCATTGAAACCTATGGGTTAAAAAACCTTGTTTCTTTAAAAAAGTTAGGAAACCTAAAATTTAACCCAAAAAAATGCCTAAAATTCCTAAAAGAATAAATAAGTAAAGAAACTTTCATTCTATTGGTAGTAATCTACTTCCCATTTTTAAAATAATAAAAAACTAAATAACTGATAAAAAAATCAACTGATCTGAAACAAAAAAAACACCTTGGGGGGAAAAAAGTCATGCACATCCCTAGTCATATCCAGGATCCATAATCTCCTCCACCCCATTAACTCTAGAATGTAAGCTCATCTGAGCAGGGTCCTCTTCACATCTGTGTACATTTCCCCATTTATTTTGTAAATATATTGATTTAATTCCATGTTCTTTATTGTAAAGCGCTGCAGAAACTGTCGTTGCTTTAAGAATGTTCAGGCGATAATAATTTTTTTCTGGATACACCAGTAAATAGCTTAACCACAGCTTGTGTAGGATCACCACTTCTGCGCATTCTTATTACACAATATATGGACAATGTATATAGGCAGAAATTGGCAACAAAGATTCCATGAATGCTGAAGTTTATTGGATACATTTTGAGTTGGATGTATCTTTATTATCTTATTCATTCTCACAACAGTAGAAGATGGCATCATTGAGAGCCGTGTCATCACCCAACCCCTGAAACTCTTCTACCTTGGTCTGGACTCCGCAGATTCCATTTGTGCAAGAGTCACTCCACCCTCCATATGATCCCCAAGGGAGTCCAACTCCTTCAATCTCCTGACCATTTGAGCAGCGAAACTTGAAGTTGTTGACCGCGGTATCATCACCAGGACCTTGCGGTGGCTCCACTTTCATGGAGAAGGAAACCAAGTAACCACTAGAACAGACGAACGGGGATGTCCATTTGCCCCACCTGGAGGAGCGATAAAGAGAAAAATCAACACAGTGAACAAGAAAAAAAGCCCCAGGAGGGAAAAACTAAGAGCGTGATGAGCATGTGATCATAGACTGAGAATAATCAGTGATAGAACATTGTAAAATAACTTACAGGCCTTGTGTGTTATTATGTCAGGCTGAACTCGATGGACACACAGCTTTTTTCGGCCTATCACAAACCTACTGATATTGATCCAAAAGAAGGCAAAAACCCCAATCTGCAGCACTCGCTGAACATGCAACATACTGGCAAAATAATCCTTTGCGACTGGAGATGGGGTCAGATTTCTTCTTGGATTAAGCAGCTTTTACCCACATATTAAATCTTAGACACCTTAATATGTTTTTTCAGGAACTTACAGGCCGATTAAAGAGGTGATTACGATTTGTGAAGCTTTTGCATTACGTGAAAAGCAGTATAGACGTATCCCATTCACTGCCGTGTCATCACCGCTCCCCTGCTTCCCTTCATTCTAAATAAGACACAAACCGTAACAATCAGAAGAAATTATAAAATTCAGCAATTAACAAAAAAATTACCTCCCTCGCTAGATCTTGCAAGGAGGAAGCCTGTCCCCGTGATCTAGATGGGCCGGTGAGCTCGATGACGTCACCACACTGCGTGGTGATGTCATCAGCAGGTGCCCCCATTGAAATCATTGGAGGGGGGCTCCTTCAGAGCCCTCTATCTTCCCAACCATTGAAGTAAGAGCGCTGCAAGTTGTTCTGCTGGAAAGGGGAGAGTCTCCCCTTTTCAGTGGTGTGCAGCATTAATCATTTTGCTGCTGGATCGCGATTCGGTGCAAATTTGCGCCAAATCACGATTCAGACCTGGAGGGGGCTGACATCATGGATGTCAGCCAAGCCTCCAGGTCACTCCCACCCACTGATATCCCCACGATATGTGTGAGGATGTCAGTGGGCCAGTTAACCCCCTAGCTGCCAAGGGGAGAAAGTGAGATAGTTTGGATCCCGTTATCTCCTGATCATGGCCTTTCCAATGATACCAAACATGTCTAGGTTCGGTGTAAAAAGAAAAAAAACATTTTTGTCTGGGGGGGTTTAGTTAAATAGGACCTAGGCTGTCATCTAAATATAATGAGCATAAAACAGTCAGAATGAGCTCAGCGCACATAGGTGAACTGGCTCAGCAATGAAGGGGTTAAAAAGCAAAACCATGTAAAAATTGGGTATTTCTATTCTCAGGAAAAAAAATTGAAACCAATTAGTCGGGGCCCTTTTGTTGGTTGTAGATTTTGGGGATTCAATTACGAAAAAGTGTGTTTTTACTATTTTTTTTCATCATATTTCATATTTTTTTTATTGTAAATTATAGGATATGATGGAAATAATGGTCACTCTGGACACAACAATACCTTGCTGGCCTTGGTGGCTGCTGTTTGACATTGCATATTGTTACTTAAAAAGCAAGAGTGGGGGTTCAGTGGAGGCGCTGATAAATTATGTGAGGTTTTTTGTGATTTATGTTGTGCAGCCGACGAGGATTGTAACACAAAACCTCGACAAGAATGTGCAAAACGATAGAGCAGAGACGGGGGGGGGGGGGGTTCCAAGTGGCGCAAACTCTTATGTGAGTGGTCAATATAAGCTGTTTAGTTCTGATGTGGTCAAAAAAGGACCTAAGTGCAATAATAAGGAAAAAACGGGTACTGATAGTGCCTTCTGCTAGAAGGTAAGAAAAAGACAGTACCTGCTCATGTGAAGAGTATACATGAATGTATTTAAAGTGCTAATATAAAGTGCAAATGGATTGCATAAAAAGTGCTAATATAAAGTGCATGTGCGAAAACCAGAGATGAATTCTTGACAGAGTTCTGGCCCAATATATGGAAAGTACAGAAGGAAGGTTCAATTCAGACCGTATTATAATACGGTGAGGATGTCCACTGGGTAGTCCGGAGGGTATGGATGTCGTCCTAGGGTCCGGTCCTCACCTAGGTCCTATGTGTGCTTCCAATTCCCAAAAATAGGGAGGGAGGAAGGGGGAAACAGAAAAGGAGAGAAGATTGCGCAGTATTGCTTGGTAATGGGTCGAGTAGAAGATGACGAAGGGACACTTACAGTGTGTGGAGCCTTAGTACCGGCTCTGGTGTGAAACGCCTTGGGCCTAAATGAGGGTGGCCTCTGCCCTTCTTTGCGGTTGTTCCTGGGTGACCCTTCGTTTTTTTCCTTGCTGGTTGCCCGGTTATCTCAGGTACAAAAGGGGAAAAGTCCTCATAGCGCAATATGCAGCTGTTTGCAGGGGTGAAATAAAATAAAGGTAGAGAAGGCAAACTCACCGATGATGGAGCCTTTAGATACAGGCTCAACTCTAGGGCATGTGGTACTGCTACGGTGGGTACCTGCACCTCTTTCCACAGCGGATATTCTCCTGTGTTCTTTTCGTTGGTGGATGGTTCCCTTGTAAAAAGGGGAGGTAGGCTGGGCGCATGCAGCTGAAACTGCTGTTGAGTCTCCAGGTGACCAGCAATAAATAAATAAATAAAGGAGATGATGGTCCAAATAAAAAACAATATTTAATAGGCAAGGGGTTACATATAAAAAGGTATTACAGATAAAAGGTGAGGGGTTCACACAGAGTACGTGTTTCGGCTATCCAGTGTAGCCTTCTTCAGCTCAAGGTGCAAAAAATGGACCTTGAGCTGAAGAAGGCTACACTGGATAGCCGAAACGCGTACTCTGTGTGAACCCCTCACCTTTTATCTGTAATACCTTTTTATATGTAACCCCTTGCCTATTAAATATTGTTTTTTATTTGGACCATCATCTCCTTTATTTATTTATTTATTGCTGGTCACCTGGAGACTCAACAGCAGTTTCAGCTGCATGCGCCCAGCCTACCTCCCCTTTTTTACAAGGGAACCATCCACCAACGAAAAGAACACAGGAGAATATCCGCTGTGGAAAGAGGTGCAGGTACCCACCGTAGCAGTACCACATGCCCTAGAGTTGAGCCTGTATCTAAAGGCTCCATCATCGGTGAGTTTGCCTTCTCTACCTTTATTTTAATTCACCCCTGCAAACAGCTGCATATTGCGCTATGAGGACTTTTCCCCTTTTGTACCTGAGATAACCGGGCAACCAGCAAGGAAAAGAAACGAAGGGTCACCCAGGAACAACCGCAAAGAAGGGCAGAGGCCACCCTCATTTAGGCCAAGGCGTTTCACACCAGAGCCGGTACTAAGGCTCCACACACTGTAAGTGTCCCTTCGTCATCTTCTACTCGACCCATTACCAAGCAATACTGCGCAATCTTCTCTCCTTTTCTGTTTCCCCCTTCCTCCCTCCCTATTTTTGGGAATTGGAAGCACACATAGGACCTAGGTGAGGACCGGACCCTAGGACGACATCCATACCCTCCGGACTACCCCAGTGGACATCCTCACCGTATTATAATATGGTCTGAATTGAACCTTCCTTCTGTACTTTCCATATATTGGGCCAGAACTCTGTCAAGAATTCATCTCTGGTTTTCGCACATGCACTTTATATTAGCACTTTTTATGCAATCCATTTGCACTTTATATTAGCACTTTAAATACATTCATGTATACTCTTCACATGAGCAGGTACTGTCTTTTTCTTACCTTCTAGCAGAAGGCACTATCAGTACCCGTTTTTTCCTTATTATTGCACTTAGGTCCTTTTTTGACCACATCAGAACTAAACAGCTTATATTGACCACTCACATAAGAGTTTGCGCCACTTGGATCCCCCCCCCCGTCTCTGCCATATTGTTACTTAGTTTGAAGTCTATGATTATTCCCAAATCCTTCTCCTGCTTGGATTTCCCTAACTCCGTACCATTTAGAGTATAAGTTACTTGTGTGTTCTTCACTCCAAAGTGCATAACTTTGCATTTATCTACATTAAACTTCATCTGCCATTTAAGTGCCCAGTCCCCCAATCTAAATCCCTCTGCAGTGAAGTAACATCCTGCTCACATTGTATTACTTCTCCTAGTTTTGTGTCATCTGCAAACACTGATACATGACTTTCAATGCCTCTCAAGGTCATTTATAAGTAAATTGAAAAGAATAGTCTTCACCTTACATCACCATCACCTATGACTTCTGTGACGGTAGTCCCTTGGAACTGGAGGTACCTCTGCTCAAGTTTGCTTTTGGAGGTGTGGGATGTTGGGTTCTGGTGGGTTTAAATGGGATATTGTCTCCCCACCCTCTATGTCCAAGTCACCCAGTGCCTATAAAAGGTACAGGGTGTATGTGCTAATATTGTTATTGTGAATATCGTTATTTTCCATGTTTATGTTACTGTTAATGCCAGGCCGTTTTTAATTTTGACTGGGCCCTGGGTAAATTTTATCCTGGCACCCCCTCCCCCCCTTGGAATTTTGCTCTCCACCCCAACATCCTAAAAAAAAAAACACACACACATAGACTTGTCTCCTAAAACTAAAATCAACTAAAATCAATTTATTTATTTATAAAAAATTTACAATTACACCTCCTACACAAAACACTATCTCTGTGTGTACGCATCATACACATCCTATATATATATATATATATATATATATATATATATATATATATATATATATATATATTTTACAACCAGAAAGGTTAAGCACAATGTTTTTGAGAAATGTTTAAATCTGCCGAGGTGCAAAAAATCCCCAAAAAATAGTATGCATGAACAATCAAGGGAGCACTCTCGGTCTTAAAAGTAATAACAACTTTATTGGCGATACATTAAAAGAAACCAACGTTTCAGCTCATGTAAGAGCCTTTTTCAAGGTTATCTATACTATAATTGAGTAAGGCTTGGCGTGTCCGTCGCCAAGCCTTACTCTGCGCATGTGCGCGCAACCAGCGGCGGTTGGTTGCGCGCGCATGCAACCGCCGTGGCACGAGCCGGCTGTGCGCTCGCCGCAGCGGTTACAAGATGCACACAGCAGACGGGTAGAGGCTGCACTCGCAGCCTCTACCCGGCTGCCACGCGCATCCAACCCCCTAGCGGCGGAGGGAAAGTTCCCTCGCTTCAGCTCTTTGAAGGACCCAAGCCCTGGTCACGTGGGAGTCCCACGTGACCGCGACTTGGGTCCTTCAACGAGCGGAAGCGGGGAAACTTTCACTTCGCCGCTCGGGAAGGTAAGTATGGCGCGGAGCTCATGGGGTGGCTGTCCGAATGCCGATAGAGCATTTGAACAGCCACCCCATGACTGGTCTGGGGTCTGATCTGGGGCATATATCCATGAGAGCTTGGGGGGCAATATCCAGGAGCTGGGGGGCAATATCCATGAGCTGGGGGCAGTATCCATGAGCTGGGGGCAATATCCATGAGCTGGGGACAATATCCAGGAGCTGGGGGCAATATCCATGAGCTGGGGGGCAGTATCCATGAGCTGGGGGGCAGTATCCATGAGCTGGGGGACAGTATCCATGAGCTGGGGACAATATCCAGGAGCTGGGGGACAATATCCATGAGCTGGGGGGCAGTATCCATGAGCTGGGGGGCAATATCCATGAGCTGGGGGCAGTATCCAGGAGCTGGGGACAATATCCAGGAGCTGGGGGCAGTATCCATGAGCTGGGGGCAATATCCATGAGCTGGGGGGCAATATCCATGAGCTGGGGGGCAGTATCCATGAGCTGGGGGGCAATATCCATGAGCTGGGGGCAGTATCCATGAGCTGGGGGGCAATATCCAGGAGCTGGGGGGCAGTATCCATGAGCTGGGGACAATATCCAGGAGCTGGGGGGCAGTATCCAGGAGCTGGGGACAATATCCAGGAGCTGGGGGGCAATATCCAGGAGCTGGGGGCAATATCCAGGAGCTGGGGGCAATATCCATGAGCTGGGGGCAATATCCATGAGCTGGGGGGCAATATCCATGAGCTGGGGGGCAGTATCCATGACCGGGGGGCAGTATCCATGAGCTGGGGACAATATCCAGGAGCTGGGGGGCAGTATCCAGGAGCTGGGGACAATATCCAGGAGCTGGGGGCAGTATCCATGAGCTGGGGGCAATATCCATGAGCTGGGGGGCAGTATCCATGAGCTTGGGGCAATATCCAGGAGCTGGGGGGCAATATCCATGAGCTGGGGGGCAATATCCAGGAGCTGGGGGCAGTATCCATGAGCTGGGGGCAATATCCATGAGCTGGAGGGCAGTATCCATGAGCTGGGGGGCAGTATCCATGAGCTGGGGACAATATCCAGGAGCTGGGGGGCAGTATCCAGGAGCTGGGGACAATATCCAGGAGCTGGGGGGCAATATCCAGGAGCTGGGGGGCAGTATCCAGGAGCTGGGGACAATATCCAGGAGCTGGGGGACAATATCCAGGAGCTGGGGGGCAGTATCCAGGAGCTGGGGACAATATCCAGGAGCTGGGGGGCAGTATCCAGGAGCTGGGGACAATATCCATGAGCTGGGGGGCAATATCCAGGAGCTGGGGGGCAGTATCCATGAGCTGGGGGGCAATATCCATGAGCTGGGGGGCAGTATCCATGAGCTTGGGGCAATATCCAGGAGCTGGGGGCAATATCCATGAGCTGGGGGGCAATATCCAGGAGCTGGGGGGCAGTATCCATGAGCTGGGGGGCAATATCCATGAGCTGGGGGCAGTATCCATGAGCTGGAGGGCAGTATCCATGAGCTGGGGACAATATCCAGGAGCTGGGGGGCAGTATCCAGGAGCTGGGGACAATATCCAGGAGCTGGGGGCAATATCCAGGAGCTGGGGGGCAGTATCCAGGAGCTGGGGACAATATCCAGGAGCTGGGGGACAATATCCAGGAGCTGGGGGGCAGTATCCAGGAGCTGGGGACAATATCCAGGAGCTGGGGGGCAGTATCAGGAGCTGGGGACAATATCCAGGAGCTGGGGGGCAATATCCAGGAGCTGGGGGCAGTATCCATGAGCTGGGGGGCAATATCCAGGAGCTGGGGGGCAATATCCATGAGCTGGGGACAATATCCAGGAGCTGGGGGCAATATCCAGGAGCTGGGGGGCAATATCCAGGAGCTGGGGACAATATCCAGGAGCTGGGGGCAGTATCCATGAGCTGGGGACAATATCCAGGAGCTGGGGGGCAGTATCCATGAGCTGGGGGGCAATATCCAGGAGCTGGGGAAAATATCCAGGAGCTGGGGGGCAATATCCATGAGCTGGGGGGCAGTATCCAGGAGCTGGGGACAATATCCAAGAGCTGGGGACAATATCCAGGAGCTGGGGGGCAATATCCATGAGCTGGGGCAGTATCCACATGCTGGGGCAATATGCACGAGCTGGGGCAATATCCACGAACTGGGGCAGTATCCACGTGCTGGGGCATATATCCATGAGCAGGGGCAGTATATCCACAATAGACTGCCCTCTGGGCAGGCTTTCCACCTTGTAAACAATAATGAAACACCATAACATTTATACTGAAAAAGACAAAGTAACTCACCAACCAGACTCTACGCGGTTTGCAATCTTACCCTCCCATGCCGGAAGTGTCATCTCTAATTCGACGCTGCAAGTATCAGCTGTCGTGATTACTTGCGTCTCCCTAGTTGTTTACTAGGTTGCTATGGGACGTGCAATCAGGGGAGGCAGGTGAGTCAGCCTCACCTGCCATTAAGCGATAAATTACTAAAAGAAAGTATACTCCCCGGCTCCGCAATCCTCTGCTGTTGGCTCTGTCCTCTGCTTCTGCCGTCAGTAAATAAAAATGCATAGTGCGCTTTCTTTTTACAGCCTACGCCATTTGTGTAGCAGTACGCTTCCCCACTACGCTAATCTCGTAAACTGCTCAAGAAGTTTGCAGCGCTCGTCTGTTTAAATAGGAACACACGCGTGCTGCCGACATCCTGAAGACTGCTCCTCAGAGCATCAGACAGAGCAATGGAATAGCTTGGACCAATGGGAAAGCACCATTGGTCCAAGCCATTCAAAAAAACACCCGCATGAGAGGCTGGCCTCTGATTGACAGGAATTGGCATATCAATGATATGTGTCAAAGGCAGTTCCCTCTAGTGGTGGATACAGAGTATGACAGGCACAGGCAGCTCCCTCTGCTCCCTCTTGTGGCGGATACAGAGTATGACAGGCACAGAAAAAAAGTTTTTCTATCCGATTTCATTTTTTTCAATAGCAACATATAAGATAAGATGGAAATAACGGTAGCTTTAGAAAGTCCATTTACTGGTGAGAAAAACAGTATATAATATGTGTGGGTACAGTAAATGAGTAAAAGGTAATTTACAGCCAAACACAAACCGCAGAAAGTTAATATCTGTGTATATCTGGCTCTGAAACTAGCCAGTGCCTCACCAGCCACTGACCTCACTGCACATCCCTGATGGGACCCCGCTTCCCAGTAGGGATGTGCGTGTCGGGTTTCGGAATTTCGGAATTTTCACGAAATTTCCCGATTCATGTTTTCGGATGCGGCCGAATTTCCGAAAATTTTTAGATCCGAAAATGTCAGATCCGAAAAGTTTTCCGAGCCGAAAAAAAATATTTTCGAATGGACTTGAAATGTGTCAAATCGAAATTTATTGCTTTGAAACGAGGAGAACAGACTTTCCGAAAAAACGAAAATTTCCGAACTTACGAAAAGTCAATACAAAAAACGAGCTAAGTGACACGAAAATACGAAAAACGGTCGAAATTCCGAAACCATGTACAATTCCGAAAAACGAAAATTTACGAAATCACGAAAAGTCGATACAAAAACCGAGCTAAGTGACACGAAACTACGAAAAATGGTCGAAATTCCGAAACCATGTACAATTCCGAAAAACGAAAATTTCCGAAATCACGAAAAGTTGATACAAAAAACGAGCTAAGTGACACGAAAATACTAAAAAAGGTCGATATTCCGAAAAAAAAAAGTACACGAAAAACGAATCGAGCCAAACTGAATCGAAACAGAAAT